>JAQGAF010000666.1:0-43811 GCA_034687865.1 Kryphioiulus occultus | reverse complement strand
CAAGGGGGATCCGCACGGGACCTCGGTTTAAACTCTCATCCGAAAGAGCCGCCACACAGGGAAAATCGCCTGCCCAATACAGAGGTTCTACTGTAATGCGAAGTTGAAAGTTAGCACAATCACAAAAGTCACGCTGCATGGTTAGTAAAGATGGCGGACGTTGACAAGTCATGTCAGTCAGACTTTACTTGATTAATTACAGGCGTGTATCCCTTGTTCGAGACCATTGACGACCGATTTTTCGACGTAATTCTGCCGGACCTGATCCTCTATGCACTTACAGACTACAGACAAAATTTGCTGAATGTCTCTTACGCCATCAAGGACGAGTATTACTCAAAAATCGACCTCCAAAACAGCACCCAAGTGACTCGAACCAGCATTGATGTAAGCAATTAACAAAGCAATCAGCCTTTTTTGCAAACCAAAATGCTTTCCATATGAGAATATTCGTACCTTAAGAATTTTCTGTTGAAAGAAATAATTTCAACTTTCATATTCAGCTGCTGTCTGACATGTTTATGAAAATCCCTGGTGCTTTGTCTGCGCAACTCATTTCCTCCCATGGCGTTCCAGTTTATCTCTACGAGTTCAACTATGTCAGCAACCAATCTGAGTCCAACTTTACTGGAGAACCAGGTAAAATTATAGCTGCCCTGACCCAGTATGGAGTTTATGAAAAAGTGGGCTTCTCCTAACGACTTGTTGGCTAGCAGTGATTGCCACCAGTTAAGGCGGGCGAAATAAATTACATTTTTAGTTTGGTTTAGTATATAAACAGTACAAGGTTCCCACTAATTCTCAAGACATTTTACATGATTTTTGATTTAAAAAATGAGAAAATTCTTAATTGTGTCCAAAAGTTTTATAAAAGTAGTAACTTCGATTAGCTGATGCAAACCATCTGAATTTCCTTGACATTCCCTGGAATTTTCGCAAATTTTAACGTATTTCCTGACAGTCCCTGACACTTTTCCATTTCAATGACATGCCCTGAACTTCCAGAAAGTGGGAACTCTGCACAAAGAATTATCGTAGTATATATAAAACTACTCAGCTTGCATGGTGAAATAAGCAAAACTTGAAATACAGATTTTTATAATAATTTTGAAGGATTCAGAGGATTCTGAATGAGTTTGGGTTGGAGTATGAAACACTTGTGACTTTTACATTTCCTTCAGATGTCACGCATTCGATTGAAATGCGTTATTTATACAATGAAACCGAACACGTGGTATGTGAGGTGGACAAGCCATTTGGGGAGAAATTTTTCAACTTATGGGTGAATTTCATAATCAACGGGTAAGTCCACACACAATTTTTCGTTTGTATTTTCTTCTTTTCGTTGGTTTTTGTATACGAATTATTTTTCAAACATTTTGTGCAGAAACCCAACGCCTTCTGGGACAACTCAATGGTTGCCATCGGCACCAGGTGAAACCCAATATTTGGACATCAACACAGAGTTCACCATGGTTGACAGTTACGACCCTGAACGTATGGATTTCTGGACCAAGGTGGTACCAGCCATAGTTGCAGGCTGATTTACACGTTGATTACTTGTTTTCATACTATCCGACTCAGACGTATTAAAATAAGTAATAAAGGCTTTGAACAAACGAGTTGCATCATCATTTGCAGAACCCAATTGCAGAATATCATACTAAGTCAGAACTTCAATGAGATCCTACAAGCATCTTTTGCAGTTTCATATTATATGATGTTAGAACAAGTAATGGAAAATGTTTTGAAAATGAAGATTGTATGTACAATTGTTTTTCTCCAAGCGAATATTTCATTAAGAGTTCATGTTTCAAACCAAATTGAGTTTTCTTTTAAAGTTCGATAAATAAATTACAGCAGTACATGTAATTTTAGGTCGTTTTTATTTTTTTAACATATCCATGTAGTTACTGTAGATTATTTAAACGTAACATGCAGAAGGTAGGAATTCGTTTTGCAAACAATGTAATACTCCTATAATTATAATGGATTACTCAAATGTTTATCAGACATGTGCAGCCTCTGAACATACAGCAATATGGTCATTTATCATTCGAATTGTGTTTAAAACTCATCTTGGAACCAGTGATTAAGGAACCAACTATTAATCGTAATTTAAAACTAAATACAGAATGTAAATTTTAAAGCAAGTTTTGAACTCATCAAAGGTTGAAAAATCAAGGTTATGTGGGTAAGAAAAGTGATCCGTATTTCATTGAGCTTACTAAAATAGCAGTGCCCGTAAGTACGATAATTTTGATCATTATCATCGTTATCAACCACGTTACATTTAACTGCACAAACGCAATTCAGCGGCTCATGGATGCACGAGACACCCTACAGGTAACTCCACAAAACAAGATTGTCAAATAATTTGCTTGCACTGTCAATGGGGCAATAAGTAAAAATTAAACAAAATGATCGTCAGCAGATTAACTGATTGTTTTGAGGTGGATAAGATAAGATCCATGTGTTGATAATTGGAGGCAAAAACTTAATGACAAGTTTGGAGTTATTTAGAGTTTTCTACCTTGCTTCATTCGCAAGCATATTTTCAGCTCTGAAATGGGATTCCAACTTCTGCCATTCGCCAGTTTAGTACTAAGTGGCACTTTAGTACTGAGCGCCGTGCTGCCCAGAGACGACGGCCCAATTGTACAAGTTCTGCAGGGCAGTGTACAGGGTGTCGAGAGAACAACTCCAGAAGGGAATTTATTTTATGCCTTTCTCGGAATCCCATTTGGAAAGCCTCCAGTAGACGAGCTCCGATTTAAGGTATTTTTTGTGCAAAATTCAAACTAATTGTCGCTATGGTGCATTGGTAATCGTATTCTATTCATAGCCTCCAGTTCCAGCTGATCCATGGGTTGACGTATTTCAAGCCACAACTGACTCTCCAGACTGTCTCCAACCTTCTTTTGGAGTAGGCCTACCAATGTCAGTAGTGGGTGATGAGGACTGCTTGACGTTAAACGTTTTCACTCCATCAGTAATTTTCGACTCCACTCATAAAACCTGCCAATTCCGACTGCATTTGGTATGGGTATTTTCAAACTAATTTCATATATTCATAGCTTCCAACCAGTGGAAATATAGGAGCTGCACCTCTTCCAGTAAACGTGTTCATCCATGGAGGGGCATTCATTGGAGGCGATATCAAATCTACCCATTATGGACCTGAAAGGTACATGAACACTGCCGTGGTCCTGGTGGATATGCACTACCGATTGGGTCCTCTCGGTAAGCAAATTTATCAATTTTCCACGCAATCACCATCACCTCAGGCGACCTTACCTCACGACGATGCTCTACGGGTATTTGATACCAAAAATAGAAATTAATCTGATAAGCAAGGATAACGTCAACGAGGTCCTGACATCAGTAATTAATTTCAATTATAAAAATGTCATCGTGAACTAGTAAAAATTTAAAAAAGTCACCATCAATATGAATGCACAAGGGTTACTGACCGAATCGTCCATTAAATAACCTGACTTTTCCAGGGCTATGGAAACTGTCTAGACAATTTAAATCAAAAGTTTACACGAATTTTAACATTTTACATTAGAAAAGGCCAAGCCATATGTTTAGCTACCACCTTTATTAAATCCGCGGAGTTACCAATGGCATTTTGGCATTGTAATGTACTGTATGGAAAGAAATCAATCTTGTTACAATCCAGGGTTACCCCAGAGGTGAGGTTCAGCCTCCATAACTTTTTCGTGATTAAAAACAAATTTTCCTAACCACTGAAAATGCAAAAAATGACGCATACCAATGTAAGGAATGCTACATTTTAAAATTTATTACTTATTATAAAATCAGGAAAAATAAGAATTCTTATAAGGACACCGCAAATTTAGACTAGAATTCCACTAATTGACAATTTCGTTATAATTTCTACCATAGAATTGTAAGTCAGCTCATGATTATTGTGTTGGCAAAAGTATCCAGGTCTTCCCAACCTCCTTAGCGGCAAGAATCCCAGGACTTGGGTAACCCTACAATCATGACCATGTCCGGAAAAAGTTGATAACAGAACCACGCTGTTGGCGATAATTTTACAAATGCTAGACAACGAAATAATGAAGTTTAGCCCACAATTAAGTAAAAAGAAAAAATAAAAAAAGAGCCATATAGGTAACATTTTTCAAGAAATAATAGATTTTTATTGTATTTTCCTTAAATTGTTTCCCAGAAATATTCGTCTACGTTTCTAAATTAATACTTAGAAATGTTGTGGGCGAAATTTTAAACAAAAATATCACCCGAAATAATTGGCTTTAGGTCTATTTTGATAGCAATTTTTCTTTTTGAAAAACCAAATCACCAATAATGCATTTTAGTGCACTTTTCATGATAACTATTGGGACATATTAATGATGATGGACACGCCAAAGACGAAGCTTATAAAGAAAAGTAGACTTCTTACTAATGAAAGTCATTGGCCCACAACAAATTATCAGATAGATGAATTTCCCTGACTTCCCCTAGTTTTCCCAGGTCATATCAATTTCCTTGACTTTTCCCAAGCTTTTCAATGTCATATCAATCTCCCTGACTTTTACAGGTTTTCCAGACGGCCAGTCACACTGAATTATACATGTACATGTGAATTATTTCATTGATAGGTTTTCTAAGTACTGGTGACAGTGCTGCATCTGGCAACTATGGGCTCTTGGACCAAAATCTGGCTTTGCAATGGGTGAGGGACAACATTGCGTCTTTTGGTGGTGACCCCACTCAGGTCACCCTGACCGGTCAAAGTGCAGGAAGCGCATCCGTGCTCTTTCACGTCGTCTCTCCAATGTCTGCAGGTAATTATGGAGACAGACATATCAAGCCAAAAACTTGTACAGGGTGGCCCATTGAAACGGGCAATTTTCAAATGGCGAAATAAAACCTTTAGAACTAAAACTACATTATCACTTGAGCTAGGGGATCGAACCATGCAGCGAATCGAATTCTTCAATTATGTGAATGGATATTTCAATTTGTTCTTGGAATACCCGATATAAATCGATTTTCGATCCCTAGCCCAAGTTATAATTCATTTTGTAAATGGCACGTAATACAGTGGACTCCGCTTATTGTTATCATTTTCCCTCATGGAGGATTCGTAAAACAAGAAATGAGAAGTTTTGGTAGAAAATTTCTAAAATGATGTCCCATCTACTATGAATATCGAACATTTCTAAGATGTGCGTGAGTCAAACAGTGTCAAATTGAGCTGACTGATGAAAATGATTTTGATGTTGACGAATATGAAACGTGCATCATAGTTAAGAAACTACCAAAAGTGCTAAGACGACACACTTCAGCACCAATACGTTTGACTAGGTGTACTGCATAAACCATTCATTTTCAAATGCAATACATACTGTACACGAATATGAGAATTTCATTAACGAACTTGTACAGAAAAATTGCAAGCGAACCAATATGCATGTAAGTGATTTTTTTAGCTGTAAATAGCTTTGTATATTTAAATTATGCGACGTAAACGCACATAAGAACTAACTAAATAACCTTTGCCTTTTTTGTCATTCGGCTACTGTTAACAAAATAGCCTAGTCCCAATGTAATCCCATCCTATACATGCCAATACAATCACCTGAGCCAATGGCTTTATGCACATAACCAACAATTAACGATTGACTTCTTGCTGAAAGGTTTGTTCCACCGAGCAATTGCTGAAAGCGGAAGTGCCATTTGTCCCTGGGCTCTGGAGGAGAACCCCCTTGAATTTGCTGAGGACATTGGACGTCGCTTGGGCTGTCCCACCAACGAGACCACAAATGTGCTCATGGACTGCCTTCGACTTCAAGATCCAGCAGAAATTCAGATAAAGAGTCTCGATGCCATGGTAAGAAATGGTAAAAGAATTCGACTTAAAAAGCAAAATTTTTTAAGATACATTGACGTTATTTTCTGTAGGTCGAAGGTCTGGCTCTGGCTTTCGTTCCTGTGGTGGAGAATACTGAGACTGGATTGTTCTTGACCGAAGATCCCACAACTCTGCTAGAGGATGGAAGATTCAACCAAGTTCCCATTGTCCTTGGTTTCAACCGCGATGAGGGTGTCCTCATCTATGACTGCAAGTATTTCTTTCTACGGTAGTATTAGGGAAACCCCTAATTCATTGGTGTGTCCAACATCCATGGTAATAATTTACTGAGGAAATTTCACACTTCCAGATACATTCTTCTTGAGCAGGAACATCAATGACACCTTCTTTAACGATGTGATGCCCCTACTGCTGAGGGCACTGACTGATTACAGGGAAAATCTGGTGAACGTGTCATATGCTATCAAGGACGAGTACTACGAAGGTTTGGACACCACGAACGTAACAGCTATTGACATTACAAACATAAGAGTAAGTATTTACAGGGGTAATATTTCGACAACCATTTTTTGGGATCTTTTCAACCAATCCTCAATGTTTTTGTAAGTTTTTTACTTTCATAAAAACGTTTGACCATACATCGGTATAGTCCCTCCTCCAAATGTGCACAATTTAGTTCAATTATACCTATGCTTGCTTGTTGGATCGTTTTTAGGTTAAATAGCATGGCTTCACTGAATGATCCAAATTCTTTACCTATGAACAAGTTGTCTTCAATGAGGATGCTGGTTAGGTTAGGTTAGATCAGATTTCAACGTCTGGGTACATTTATCCCCATTACATGATGTCACTGATGCAGGCATCAGGCCAGTTAGTATACAATGTTTCACCTTTATTCACATCCAAGAATCTGATATTGCACATTTTTTCACGTAAAAATAATTTCGCATTTTTCACCCAATATTTTTGTTAAAAAATAGCTATTTCAAGAGCTTTAACAGTGCATCTCAAACTACAGGACGCGACCAACAATATTGAGAACGCCATAGGTAATTGTTTTCACAACAAAAAAAACTAGACCACAAAGTGTGGATTTCAGCTTGCTTTTCTAAAAAAAATTGTATTGTGCAAAATTTAATATCAATGTTTTGAATCGAACAAAAATGGATTTCAAGTGTATTTTCACGGGAAAGAAATGTTAAGACACTTCTTTATTTTGAATATTTTTATAAATATTAGTCTTTAAAAGAGCGGAATGCTATTTTTATTTAAACTGTTAAATAATCAAATTTTAGTAAGTTAAGGACCTGAATGTAGTGGAATTCCTCAGTTTTCAGCTGGATTTCTTGTGAATTTCATTTCCAATGAATTTTTTACATAAATTGTCACTTTTACACAATTTTTCACATTTTTCTCACTGGCCATATGCCTGTTGATATTGACTGTGGGGTAATTAATAGAATAGACAAGGCATTTTGGAACAGGGACTATACCGAAGTACTGCAAATCCATTTTTTTAGATTACACGCATTTTTGAAACATGTTGAAACATGGGATTCAGGTAAAAGAACAATCTCCTGTCCTCAAAACGTGTTTCTGACATTCTACAGGTCTTATCTGACATGTTCATGAAGGCTTGGATAACAAAAACCGCGGAGCTAATATCGTCCCATGGCGTCCCCACATACCTTTATGCATTCAATTACGTCAGTAGTTCATCCTCCAGCAACTTTACTGGTGAACCAGGTACTGATATCAAAACGAGTAAAACGTTATTTCCAAACTACATGCTATCAGTTTCTAAAGTCACGAAAATTGAAATTCAGACGTTACCCATGGTACTGAGCTGAAATTCTTGTTCAACACGAGCTCCCTTTCTGAGAAGGACGAGGCCTGGGGTGTCCAGTTCTTTGACATGTGGGTCAATTTTATCACGCAAGGGTAAGTGTTACTCTACTAATCACTAACTGGTTGAGTACCACTAATAATACGACTTGTAATTTCTGTAGGATCTTTTTGTAAAAATATTTTAATTTCTGTTATTTGTTCTCAGGAACCCATCACCATATGACTTGCCATGGGCAGCGAACACAAATGGAGAATCAGCTTATTTAGAAATCAATGACCTCTTCGCAACATTTGCGGAATACGATCCGGAAATGATGCGCTTCTGGTTTGAGGAAGTCCCTGCCATCGTGTATGGCGATGTTGTCAAAGACCAACTCGGTTATCTCTGAAAACAATGTGTCATACTTCGGTATGTTTGCAAATGTTTCATGTTAGCATGAATTCTATTGTACAGTAAAGAGTTAATTAGCCAACTGTAATTTGAATAAAGAACTAACATTCGAAAACTGAATTGGGACTAGTAAACGTTTCTGTGAATTTATTTCAAATTTATGGTGCGCCAGCTTTACTGATGCAATTTTCAACTTCACCGACTACAATGTATTCCAGGTTTCAACAGAAATTTCTCTGAATTAACACTGAAAATGACATAAGTCAATGTAACTAAGGAATGCTACATGTATATTCATTACTTCTTATACGTAAATAGATACATGTAGAACACATTTTAATTAGGGGTTATAATTACCTCCACCTGGAACTAGCTGTGTAAAATTTTTTGATGCTTTGAATTTCCCCGACTTTTTCAAGGTGCAGCAATTGTCCTTGACTTTTTCAAACTGAAACAATTGTCCCTGACTTTTCCAGATTGTTACCAATTTCCATGACCTTTTGAGGGGGTACAAATTTCCCTGACAGTTTCAAGTTTTCCAGGTCTGGGGTACGTGTAAACAGTTGATACATGTAGTACAAATTTTCATAAAGGGATAATTTATCAATTTTTTGTAAAATTTGCATTTTCATTATAATTTCTGCGCAAAACTAGCTGTGTAAAATGTATTGTTGATGTTTGGAATTTCCCTGACATTTTCAAGGTGAGGCAATTGTCCCTGACTTTTACAAAGCCACGTGTTTCAAGCAATTGACTTCATCTGATAAATTACTGAAAGTGAGTTTGCAGTTTATTTCTGTGGCGATCACAAGCTAATTGCAGCTTCGATAAGATGCATTATCTGATAAAGGAAAAATAAAACAATGTAACGTTTGGAGATTTTTCCAGTATACTTGTGCTCTGCTTCGTAAAACAATGGGGTTCAGACTTCTGCAACTCGCAAGTTTGGTGCTAAGTGGCACGTTGGTACTGGCCGCTGTACTGCCCATGGACGACGGCCCTATTGTGCAAGTACTGCAAGGCAGTGTCCAGGGTGTCCAGAGATCAACGCCCGAAGGCAATTTATTTTATGCCTTTCTTGGAATTCCATATGGGAAAGCCCCAGTAGACGAGTTCAGATTCAAGGTATTGGTTTATCGCAAAAATTCAAACTGAAAATTCGTGATTTCGTTCTATGGGTCATCATATCTTGTACTTAGGCACCAGTTCCAGCTGATCCCTGGGATGGAGTTTTTCAAGCCACAACAGACACTCCACCATGTCTCCAACCTTCTTTTGGAGTACCAATGTCAGCAGTGGGCGTTGAGGACTGTTTGATGCTAAACATTTTCACACCATTGGTTCGCAATCATTATCTTCTTCCACAGCCAAACTTAATTTCCCATTGATTTACTGTAGGTTTGAAGATTGCTACGGCATCGGTTTGCAAAAATCGATTTTACGCTTTCCTTGGAAACTTTATTCTTGGCATCTTATTTCTATTGCGAATTTGGCAAAATTTGTCAAAATGCACATTTTGTCAATTTAGGAAAATAATTCGATGAATATTCGTGTTTGGAAAATTCATCACCCAATCCCCAAGAATTGCAATATTAGAATTTCACAACTGCTTTCTTCAAAGCAATTTTTTGCAAACATTTTTAACAATCTGAAAAGATGATTGTAAACGCCAGCAAATTATGCAAAATTTACAGGAATCATAGTCGGCTATTCGTCTTGTCAGAAATCATAGTCTGCTATTCGTCTTGTTGGCATTTGGATACTTTCAAACACTATATAAATTAAGCTTATCTAATTATACGACAAAACTGTCAGGTATTAAAAAAGAAATTGACAATTTTTACAGAAAAAAACATTTCAGTCTTTTTGTTGGTGGTTTTCATAATATGATTTCGCAAAACACATTGGAAATGTTAAAGCTTGTCTACATTCAGTTTTCAGGAAAGATGAAATCTGATAATTACACAACAGCCCAATTTTCCCTTATTTTTACCCCAAATGTTTTTGTATTGTCTTTCATATTGATTTTAAAATTCATTTCGACATTCACAGCTTCCAACTTTGGGAAATATAGAAGCTGGACCGCTCCCTGTAAACGTGTTTATCCATGGCGGGGGTTACATTGGAGGCAATATTGCATCGACTGATTTAGGGCCTGAAAGATACATGAACAAGCCCATGATCCTTGTAGATATGCACTACCGCCTGGGTCCCCTTGGTAAGCAATATTTTGTACATTGTATTCCAAAGCACCATTTACCCTCACCTTACTGAACCCAAATTCAGCCATTATCTAAAAACCAAAAACAGAAATCAAACTGATAACCGAGAAACAATCTTACGAGGACAATAAATGTAACAGAAATACATTTAAAACCATGTGATAACCTTTTGTTCATTGCCATCTGTCACCACAAGCTCTTGTCATTTTGGGATGGAAAAGTCAGCTAATTGTTTTCTTCAACATCAGCAAATAATTAAGGCTAGCGGTTCTATTTGTACATGTATGTTGTCATCAATGCCTTTAATCTTGCTGGAGAAGATTAAATTTATTGCAAATGAAATTATTTTATCTGTAGGATTTCTAAGTACTGGAGACAGTGCTGCATCTGGCAACTATGGGCTACTTGACCAAAATCTAGCACTGCAATGGGTCAGGGACAACATTGCGTCTTTTGGTGGTGACCCCACCCAGGTCACCCTGAGTGGACAAAGTGCAGGAAGCTCGTCTGTCCTCTTTCATGTCATTTCCCCTATGTCTGCAGGTGAGTGGACACTAGACGGTATGGTGGATGGTGTATTTTGTCAATATTACTATTGCTTTCTTGGTTTGCAGAAAATCTGTTAAAAATATTCTAAAACCAGTGTTCATATCATGAATCAACCATCAGAGACCAAAAATCAATTTATAAGATGTTTTCCAGGGTTCCCCCACTCTTTTCCATACCTTTCCAATCGTCCCGACAATTCCATGAATTCCAGGTCTGGGGAACACGTGTATTATTGGTTTGTTGAATTTCCTAAACATTTTCAAAGTGAATCCATTTCCACTGAATTTTCTAGACCTTTCCAATCTCCTTGACAATTTTAGGTCTGGGGAATCCTGCATCAAATGAAAATTAATGGCGCCCTGTACGTGAGGGGATAAATGTCCAATAAATTGTGTTGAGATTTACTAAACAATCTTTGCTTCGTGATAGGCTTGTTTCACAGAGCTATTGCCGAAAGCGGAAGTGCCATATGCGCATGGGCTTTGGAAGAAAATCCTCTAGAATATGCAGAAGACATGGGAAGGATCATGGGATGCCCCACCAATGAGACTACGACTGCACTCATGGACTGTCTTCGACTTCAAGACCCAGCAGAAATTCAAATGAAAAGCATAGATGTCATGGTAAGGGACCTGGAATTGACTTACACAAAAATGTTTCATTTTCAAGTTAAAAGTTCATACTCCTACTAAACTATTTAGGTGGAAGGATTGGCTCTAACTTTCGTGCCTGTTGTGGAGAATGCGGAGACAGGGTTGTTTTTGACAGAAGATCCCATAACTCTGCTGGAGGAGGGAAGATTCAACCAAGTCCCAATTATCATGGGTTTTAACCGAGATGAGGGTGTCCTTATTTACGACTGCAAGTGTTTCACATTCTTCCGAGTATTAGAAATTCTCCAATCCATTGCCATTTCAATGGTATTGCGTAGGCATGCAATAGTCATTAAGAAATTTCGCATTTCCAGATGTCTTCAACATACTCAGGGATATCAACGACGTTTTCTTTGACGAGAAGATGCCCCTTCTATTAAGGGCACTAACGGATTATAGGCAAAACCTTGTGAACGTATCATATGCAATCAAGGACGAGTACTACGAAGGACTAGACACCACCAACGTGACAGCTGTTGACATTACAAACATCAACGTGAGCATTTGAATGGGGATGCACAACAGTATGTTCCCTGATGCTGCCCTGTTCCTGTATAGACACCATGCGAAAGTGGGCTTATCCAAACGACTCGTAGGCTGGCAGTGATTGCACGCTGTTAGGGCAAGCCGTATAAATTCAAATATCAGAAAATGGAAAAAAGTAAAATTACGGCAGCTAGGGCAGGTTTAGTTCTAGAGGGTGTATACAGGGTTTAGTATTGCAAATTCCATGACTTTTCCATGGCTTCAAAAATGTTCCATACCTATTAGAATATGGGGCCATTTAAGATTTGTCATCAATAAATTGGGTTTTTCAGAATCATTCTGTACCACAGTGATGACATGAAAATTGGCAAAAACAAAAAAAGTTGTAAAACTGGATAACAAATGATGAATTTTACCCCAAATTTTACTTTATGAATCAAGCAAAGGCAAAAACTCCATGAACCTGATGCAAATTTCACCACTTTTCCATGACTCCCATGACCTGAATTTCATTTCATGACCTTTCCATGACTTCCATGACCGGTAGACACCCTGTTCCAGGGTTGAAATGTTCGGATTTTGTAATTTCATCTAGAACGAGATGAATTTCCCCAACTTTTCCAGGCTCCAAAACAAATTTTCCTGACAACCTTGACCACTAAAAATACAAAAATATGGCATAGGCCAATACGAGTAATGCTATATTTATTGATGTATGAATATAAACAGCAAATTTGGATTATTTTTTAAAATTGGTAAACCACTATTTTTTTACAGAATTGCCTTTCATCTCTTGATATCTGTGCTAACTAATAACAAGCTATACGAAATGCATCACTGATTTGTTAAATTTCCTGGACTTTTTCGGAGTAAATCCATTTCCCATGCTTTTCCAATTTCCCTGACAATTTCAGATCTAAGGAAACCCTGCCCTATTCCGCATTTCCATCAACGGTTTTCAAAATAAAAAAAACTCAAAAAAGAAGGATGGGTGGTAACATGTAGTATCATAGTAATTTCAATTGTTCTATTATTTCATTACTTAAAAGTATGTGGCAATCCAACAGTGACTCGTGGTTATCGACAAACAAATTGGGCATTAGTGATCACCAATCTTGCATGTAAAACTAGATTTATCATATCATGGAATTTTATAGGTCATTTCCGACATGTTTATGAAGTCTTGGATAACCAAAACTGCTGAGTTGATATCATCCCATGGTGTCCCTACTTACCTCTATGCATTCAACTACGTCAGCAGTACTTCCCCCAGCAACTTTACTGGCGAACCAGGTACTGATACAAACCATGTAACTTGTTTTTATTTTCCAAATTCAAAAGTTATCAGTTTCTAATAAAATGGAATTTGCAACGCAGACGTTGTCCACAGCATAGAGCTTCGATACCTGTTCAACTCGACCGAACTATCTGAGAAGGACGCTGACTGGGGTGTCCAGTTCTTTGACATGTGGGTCAATTTCATCATGCAAGGGTTAGTGTTACATTACATGTACTTGAAAATGAAAGACATGGAAGGTAGTTTTCCTACATTGACAGTGTCAGTTGAAAGTTGAAAGTTCATATAAGGAAAGTAAGAGAGAAACAATTGTACATCAGAGTAACCAACGGTACAATCCAACCATTAATTGTTTTAGTAAATCTGAAGAACTGTTCTATTTTGCAGCAACCCATCACCATACGACTTGTCATGGGCAGCAAATATAAACGGTGGATCCTCTTATTTAGAAATCAACGACCTCTTTACGACCTTTGCTGAATACAATCCAGAAATGATGCGCTTCTGGTTTGAGGAAGTCCCTGCCATTGTCAATGGCAGTCCTTAGTTGATGACAACCCAGTTTCAACTGTCTCCAGAACCATTGTATTCGCACTATTTTATTGACTTATTTCGAATTTCTTGTATGGCATTGTTAATAAAGTGTGATCACCATTGGTCCTGTTATCCAATAGACCCTTAATTATATGCTAAGTTCAAGGCATTCTTTTCAATGGCATTCATGAACAGAATTCAGAGAATTGTGACACAACAGTATTTTAGACGGCTTCACTGCCATCCTGCACCAGGAATTGGACATAAAACAGAATTCCCCCAGAAATTACATTTGCAACTTCCCTGAGTTTTCCAGGTTTTAAAACAAATTTCCCTTACAATTAACCCTGACCATCAAAAATGCAAAAATATGGAATATGCCAGTGTAACGGCTGCTACATTTATTGTTTATAACAGGTTATAAACAGGAGACAAAAACTTTCAAAAGGGAACAGCAAATTAGACCAGTATTTTCTTTAATTGATAATTTTATTGCGAATTCCTTCCATTCCTTTCACTTTGGTATCCGAATGGATAAATTCTTTACGAACTAACTCACATTATCAACATCTTGTGTAATTTCGTTGCCAATGTATACAGACATAATCGAGTAGCTATAAAGATGGAAACTAATATGAAGGCTTATTCACTACAATTCTCTAAATTTCAATCTTAATTGTTTCACGTGGTGACACGAGATGATTGTGCTCTATTATTCTGGTTAATTATTGATCGAATTAAGGTCGTGTCCATAACACAAGAATCATTTGTATCCCACCTTGCTGCAAAATAGCTATTTTGCATCCACTTTTATTTAACATATCAAAATGTATCCAAATTCCCCATCTGTATCCACTCGCCCAGCCCTTTTTATGTGAAACGCATTATTGGCTTATTGAATTCCTTGAGTTCGGCAGAATAAATCAATGTTCCCCGACTTCCCCAGGCCTTTTCAATTTTATTTACTTTTCCAGGTTTGGGGGGACCCTGTAAATAGTCTGCCACGTCAATAACAAGTTATTCCACTAATTAAAATTGCCGAAATTAGAGGTGCACGTCAATCAAATCAAGGGTGCACAAGATACCATGCAGGTAACACCACAAAAAATTATTTTCAACCAATCTGCTATCGTGACCAATGGGACGATGCTCAGATTTACACTAATCTTCAACTACACTTATTTCAAGCAATTGATCCTAACTGATAATTTTTTTTAAAAAATGAGTGCTGTTATTTGTGGCGATAACAGGCTAAGTGCAGCTCCGATAAGACGCATTTAGTGCTAAATGAAGAAATAAAAGTCAACCAATAGTTTGGCGCAATTTCCAATATTACCGTGCTTTGCTTCGTGAAAAATGTGGTTCAAACTTCTGCAACTCGCCAGTTTTATGCTAAGTGGCACGTTGGTACTGGCCGCTGTACTGCCCATGGACGACGGCCCTATTGTGCAAGTACTACAAGGCAGTGTACAGGGTGTCGAGAAATCAACAGCAGAAGGCAATATATTTTATGCCTTTCTTGGAATTCCATATGCGAAGGCCCCAGTAGACGAGCTCAGATTTAAGGTAAGTTTGATGCAAATATTCAAACTGAACATTCGTGATTTTGAGCTTTGATTCAACATATCGTGTCCTTAGGCACCAGTTCCAGCTGATCCCTGGGATGGAGTTTTTCAAGCCACAACAGAGTCTCCATCATGTCTCCAACCTTCTTTTCAAGTACCACTGTCAACAGTGGGCGATGAGGATTGCTTGATGCTAAATGTTTACACTCCATCGGTTTGTCTTTACTGTACATTAGTACCTTTTTTAATTATAAGGTAGAGGTGGTATTAGCTGAAGGTGGTTATGGCTTGATGGAAATCAAGTAACTGTTACAAAGTCCAACCTTAAGTTGAAAGATGGTTTACAAATACAGCAGAACCTCCAAAGTTGACTAACTCCCTATGTTGACCACATTCAAACTCGCCGGAACTCACATTAACTCAATGGAACATGGAAGGTGACCTGAACATGTTGACCACCTGTACCTCTATGTTGTATTGTTGACGACTTGGGCTATGATACACGATAGTAATTTACTCTGCGTATTTTGACCAGCATGGTCTCAACATGTATAGTCATGGATGATTAAATGTAATGGCTGCTTGCAAAACGAACAGTATGCTGTATACCAAAGTTGTGTATACCCCTGAACAGTAACTGCACGTCTATGTAGAGGTAGAATAGTTCATTTTGGACTTCTACGGTATAAAGGGAAAATTACCTTTTTAATGGAAATCTCAAAAATAAAACATCGCAGAATTTGATTCTTGATTTGGGCCGTTTACTACCATAACAGGCGGGAGTACTATAGGATAATTGTTTGGATGGGCTTTCCAATCTTATAGAATCAAATTTCCAAGTACACTGTACACTGAACATTGCAGTGTTTCTGCATTCAAATTCCAGTATTAATGTACAGAACGTGTAACTGTTGGTTAAATTTGCAGCACATCAGCAATAATATGACATACGTTAGTAATTTACTCTGTGTATGTTGACCAGCATGGTCTCAACATGTATAGTATTTGTATAGTATTGTATGTATAGTATAGTATGTCAATGCATAGTATGATCATGAATAATCATTCATGAATGATTCATGAATGACGAATGATTACAGTAAAATGTAAGCACATGCAGTACACGGAATTAAAATCCTGCGTCAGTACAAACCTTGTTCCATATTTTGATCTCCTCATGTTGACGAGTTGGAGACAGTCCCTTGGGTGGTCAACTTACAGAGGTTCTACTGTACTGTAAATGTATTCCCTACCAAATATGGTAACATTAGATGAATAGCGCTTCCAAAGAAAATTGAAGCTTCCAAATGAGCAAAAGTTACTTTTGCACACGGTGACTATCCTGGAAAACCTGGAAACCTCAGGAAATTTTATATTTTCCAGGTTGGTCGTCATCGTGCGCAAAGGTAACTCGTTTATTTCGGAACAAAGCCTTTTCAATTATTTTGTAATCCATAACAGCTCCTTTTTTTAACTTTACATTGGTAAATAACCATTGGTCGAATGATGACAAACTGTGCCACATTGTATAACATACTCTTTTGACCTTATAGCTTCCAACGAACAAGAATGTAGGAGCTGGACCGCTCCCTGTAAACGTGTTTATCCATGGCGGGGGTTATATACAAGGCAGTACTTCATATTTAGGACCCGAAACATACATGAACACCCCCATGGTACTCGTACTTATGCATTACCGGGTGGCTGCTCTCGGTAAGCAAAATTTTGTAAATTTTATTATAAAGAACGTTCACGCCTCACCTGACTTAACGTCTGTCATATTAGGGCATGCAATTCAAAAATAGTAATTAAACTGATAACAGGGTGGCAAACATGTTCCAAGTTTTGAAATTTAGGACTATTTAGGAATTTGGAGAAAAATTAAGGATTATTTCAGGAATTTTTAAAACGTTCTTCATCTTTATACAATATTACAATACATTATTAAAATAACAAACGTCGTACCAACACCAAGGTAAATTAAGACAAGGTAAGCTGCACGCGTAGCCTACAAAGCAAAAAAAAGGTTTTCAGCATTTAACTTATGTTAGTACAGGGTGCTATTTTTAATATTTGGGACTATTTCTTCTAATACTTTTTAGGACTTAGGAATTGTTTGCCACCCTGTGATAAGTACTAAGCATTTACCAAGGTCCAATGAAGTGCTCCAATGCTTATAATTTTATCCCAAAAAAGAAAATATGATTGCAAATGAAATGATTTTATCGACAGGATTTATAAGTACTGGAGACAGTGCTGCATCTGGTAACTACGGGATGCTGGACCAAAATCTGGCATTGCAATGGGTGAGGGACAACATTGCGGCTTTTGGCGGTGACCCCACCCAGGTCACCCTGAGTGGACAAAGTGCAGGAAGCTCTTCTGTCATCTTTCACATGTTATCCCCTATGTCTGCAGGTAATTGGACACTGAAGGGACGCATTTTATAAATTTAATTAACCAAGAGAAGTTTGCATGTCACATGCACAGGGTCCACCCAGAGATGAAATTAACTTCCCTGACCATTCCAGGTTTTAAATACATTTTCCTGCTCATCCTTAACGCTGAACACGCAAAAATATGGCATATAGCATAATACCAATGTAAAGCATGATATATTTATTGCATTTTTCGAGGCTTTTCCAATTTCCCTTATATTTCCAGAATTTGACGGTCTGGGGGGACCCTGTGACCGACATTGGTTATGATATCAACTGAAAACTAAAGTAGAACCTCGGAAGTTGACCACATTTTAATTGACCGAACTGTCACAACATTAACTAACGGAAGGTGACCTCTACATGTTGACCACCTGCACTTCTGTATGTTGTATGTTGACCACTTGGACTATGACACACAATAGTAATTTACTCCTCAGTTGACCAACATGGTATAATGTAAAGCTTAATGTGACCAGCATAACGTAGATCAAGTGAAAGTTCTGGATAAATTTGAAGCATATTAGCAATAGTGGTACTGTAAAATGAACATTAACAATTAAGATTACTTAAGAATGATGAATGATTATTGCAAAATGTAAATACATGCAGTTCACGGAACGTTGACCACCTTATGTTGACCAGTTTGCGACAGCCCTTTGGGTGGTCAACTTACACAGGTTCTACTGTACTTGGTTTTTACACCCCATTGCAAATGGACGTGAGGGTGGTAAATGTCTAATCAACTGTTATAGACATACTTATAAACATTTCCTTCGTGGTAGGCTTGTTTCACCGAGCCATTGCCGAAAGCGGAACTGCCCTATGTCCCTGGGCCCTGGAGGAAAATCCACTGGAATATGCGGAGGCCTTGGGAAGGCTCATGGGATGCCCCACCAATGAGAGCACTGCTGCACTCATTGACTGCCTGCGACTTCAAGACCCAGCAGAACTTCAAATGAAAAGCGTGGATGTCGTGGTAAGAGGCCAGGATTTTTTTTAAATTTCAAAACAGCTTCACTTTTAAGTTTAAACAAATGACCAAAAAATTTAGGTGGAAGGACTGGCTCTGACTTTCGTGCCTGTTGTGGAAAATTCGGAGACTGGGTTGTTTTTGACTGAAGATCCCACGACTTTGCTAGAAGAAGGAAGATTCAACAAAGTGCCTATTATCTTGGGCTTCAACCGTGATGAGGGGGTCGTTATCTACCAATGCAAGTGTTTTGTAGCATTAAGGACAATACCAAGTCCATTGGAATTTCAAGTGTATATTTGCCATTGGTACTAATTCGATGAAGGAATTTCCCATTTCCAGTTGTCTACTTCCTAGGCAGGAATATCAGCGATACTTTCTTTGACGAAGTGATACCGCTTCTATTAAGAGTGCTAACTGATTACAGGCAAAATCTTGTGAATGTGTCATATGCCATCAAGGACGAGTACTACGAAGGACTGGACACCACGAACGTGACAGCTGTTGACATCACAAACATCAACGTGAGCATGAATACTTGTCAGCACCATTCAATTTATTAAAGTGCTACTGCTATATAAGCCCCAGCATTCATAGAAAAACATTTTAAATTGTGGTAAATGGATGTCACAGGCGTAGTTATCAAATTTAGTTTAGTTTTTAAAATTTACAATCTTTTTATCAATATGCCCTAAATGATTTGCTGATTTATTAAATTTCCCAGACTAATTGAAAAGTAAATCCATTTTCCCTGACATTTCCAAGACTTCTCCTGGTTTTTTCGGTTTCTCCGAGTTTTCCAAGCGTTTTCAATTTCTCTGACAATTCCAGGTTCGTGTCTGGACTCTGGGGTAAACTGTGCAATTACAGGTTGACCACACTTTTACAAATTCGTATTTCCCTTACTTTCAAGTCATGGTACCATCAATTACCTTGTCTTTTTCAATTAATAAATGCATTTTCAATGCAATTGGATACCTAATTAGCAATAGGATTATTATGGTTGAGGAGTTTTAACGTTGGCCTATTTTACACCTTTGTAAAATTATTTTTAACTACACCACGATTTAAAAGTTCTCGTTTATTTGCCCACCCTGAACTGGGTTGTACATGACATTTTTAACAGACTCTCCGAAATGAACTTTCAATTTCCCTGACTTTTCCAGCTGTTAAAACAAATTTTCCTGACCACCCTGACCAGTGAAACAAATATTTCATTTGTCAACGATTACACGGCAACAGCAAATTCAGAGTAGTTTTTCAGTTGAAAAATTTCACTGTATATTTCTATCACAGAAGTGCTTGTTTCGATAGCAAGCCTGATTTTCTAGTCTTTCTAGAAAACTTGTTAACATTGTGAAAAGGCCAAAAGCGTCACTGCTCGTTTTTGATTCTAATTAATAGCTTTTTATAGCTCATTTCCGACATTATAATGAAGTCTTGGATTACGAAAACTGCTGAGCTGATATCGTCCCATGGTGTCCCCACATACCTTTATGCATTCAATTACGTCAGTAGCACCTCCACCAGCAACTTTACTGGTGAACCAGGTACTGATACCATAACAAGTACATGTACTTTGCTTTTCTCAACTAAAAAATTATGTTTCTAATGAAACAAAATTCGTACCCCAGACGTAACCCACGGTATAGAGACGAATTACCTGTTCAACATAACCGATCTATCTGATAAAGATGCCGCCTGGGGGGTTCAGTTCCTCGACATGTGGGTCAACTTTATCACACAAGGGTAAGTGTTCTATATTGCACTGAGTTCACAATTTAGGTAAACTTTCATGTCTTCGCTTGTATTTTAATTTTGACATTTTGTATTGGTTCTCAGAAACCCATCACCGTATGACTTGCCATGGACGGCAAACACAGATGGAGGATCTGCTTACATGGAAATCAACGAACTTTTCACAGCCTTTTCCGAATACAATCCAGAAATGATGCGCTTCTGGTTCGAAGAAGTCCCTGCTATTGTGTACCCAGATGAGAGCAAAGTTTGAATTTTTAAATCAGGAAAAAATGGGCCATACTAACATCTGAGCAATAAAGTTTCAATTTAACAGGGGTCTTCAACTAGTGATTTTCAATTTTTTACAAACTTTCAAGTTAGCTGCAACGCAACACTAAACTCGCTCGAGCATTTGGCTGCTTGTTCTATGGTATAAACTAAAGACTTATTGTCAGCTCCTCAGTTTATTGACAATTGGCAGAATTTCCAAATATGGCCTTCTCACTCAAAATCTGACCATGTCTAATATTGCATCTTTTGGTAATTGGTTGTGACCCATACTTGGTACACAATTGGTACAGTAGAACCTGTAACAAATAATATCTAATGCTCTTGGACAGGCTTTTAATGGTCCCACAACATTTGCAAACTATTACTACCTGTACAGTTTGTACCACACAAAAATTTGATAAAAAATTTGGCAAAATAGCTAACGTGGATGGACAATTTTCAAAGTGACTTCCTATAAATACACGCGCACTGTTATAACAAAATAGTTTTTCAGTGATATACTCTTATCCAAATCTCTCCAAACTAATAATCTCTCAACTTATATTCAGCACAAGTCCATGGATACTAGTTTAGACATGTCTCTAAATTAACAATCAGCACAAGTTCCATGGATATTAGATTAGACAGGCTCTACAGCAGTAATAATCTTAATCGTTAGAGAGTTTAAGAAAGGCCTTGTCAAACCACTATATACAGGGTGCCCCACGAAAGATATACCGGCGAATAGAAAATTCGTATATGTATTGGAACAGGAAGTTGTCTATGGAGCACCTTAGCTATTCTCATGCCTAAACAGACCTCGGAACTTGATGTCATGATACTGTATTTGACTACCTAACTTTAAATTCAGGCCTAGTTCCAATTTGAAAATTAAAGAAATTGACAACACTATTCTAAAAACGATTAATTTGAGTTAACTCACTCATGCTACACCAGAAAATGTTAAAAAGTGTGGTATTTCGATTTCACAAAATAAAATTTTCAAAATGAGAGGCGAAAATCACAAAATCTTGCGTGCACGAGATAACGTGCTGGTAGCACCATAAATATTATTTTCAACCAATCTGCTTGCACGCCCAATGAGACGATGCACAGATTTACAACAATTAACAAGATACACGTATCAATGCAACTGATTTCATCTGATAAAAATTAATAACGAAAAGGTGAGTTTGCAGTTATTTCCGTGGCGATAACAGGCTAATTGCAGCCCCGATAAGATGTATTTGTTGATAAATGAAACATTAAAACTCAAACGTTTGAAGCGATTTCCAGTATTCTCGTGTACTGCTTCGTAAAGAATGGGGTTCAAACTTGTGCAATTCGTCAGTTTGGTACTAAGTGTCACTTTGGTACTGACTGTCGTACTTCCCAAGGATGACGGCCCTATTGTGCAAGTACTGCAAGGCAGTGTCCAGGGTGTCGAGAAATCAACGCCAGAAGGCAACTTATTTTATGCATTTCTTGGTATTCCCTATGGGAAGGCCCCAGTGGACGAGCTCAGATTCAAGGTACTTGTTTGACGCAAATATTCAAACTGAGTGAAAATTCGTGATTTTAACATTTGGTCCAACATATCGTGCCCTTAGGCACCAGTTCCAGCTGATCCCTGGGATGGTGTTTTGCAAGCCACAACGGACTCTCCGCCATGCCTCCAGCCTAGTGCTTCAGTACCAATTACAGCAGTGGGAGCTGAGGATTGCTTGATGCTAAATGTTTTCACTCCATCGGTTTGTCATTTCATTTACATGTATCTTCTTCCTTAGTAAGTGCGAACATTTGTGTTACTGTAACTGTTTCAGATATAGACAACAATTTGCCATCGATTCACTGAAGGCAGCTTTAGCTTGATGCTTGAACAAGTAATAGTTTCAACGTTCAACTTAGGTTGAAAGTTGGTTGACAAATATCCCCTCCCAAACATTAACACTGGATGAGACAGCACATCCCAATAGTTGAGCAAAGCTTTTTAAAAATTTGTGAGTATCCGATCTTGTTAAATTCCCTGATTTTTATATCTTTACAACTAATTGTTGACTTCCCTGAACATTAAAAAGGGAAAAATGTGACATAGCCAATACAGCTGTTCAAATTCCATAACTTTTCCATTTCTAAAAATAAATTTGCCTAACTACCAGACCATTGGATATGCAAAAATATGACAAGGCCTAAGCCAATGTAAGAAATTGTATATTTAATTTCTTATAATTTGAAAACAGAAGAATTTGTAAGCAAACAGAAATGCTTCCTTCAACTACAAGCTTGATTTCTTATAGAAGTAGCCAAATATGTAGCCAGATAAGTGAAAGCAAATGTAACGTTCCAAGTTTTTCAAGTCTGGGGCAGGCTGCAGGAACCCTGTATATGGTCATGTTACGAGCAACTTTGCTAAAATGGATAAAAGGCAAATTGTGTTAATTTTGGAAACTAGTTTGACGAATACATGAAACCGTGGTTGTAAATTTTATTCCAAATATTCACCAAAAACAAATTGGCTCAGATTTTATATTGAATTAAAAAGCCCACAAATAAAGCCTTGTAGTATTGGGGGTTTTTTTTCCAATGGTAAGTAAGGAAATTATGAAAATTCAACTTCCTTAATAATCTCAGAATTCGAAACAGTCATTTTTAGATAATTTCGAAACAAAACCAGAATCCATACCGTCCCATTACTGTTCACTTTTCACATAAGTTTTCACTTATACAAATTTGGAAAACTTAGAAAGTGAAAATTTCTGACATCAAATATTCATGTACAGTAGTAATATTGTAAACGGTTCCAAGAGGTTTCATAATGTAATTCCATATTTTAGATAATAATAGTTAATTATGGAAAAACGACTGAAAAATCACATTTATTGGCGTAGCGACTGATTGAACGGGCCGATTTCAATTTCGTTTACGCCAAAATTCATCATTTTTAGTGGAGTTTCATTTAAGGAATCGCTATGTATGGGCTGCCATTTGAAATTTTTAAGTTTAGGGGTCAATAGGGGTCAGGGGGTGGGTCACTGCTGTTTGGGAATACTTTACCAATGGTTCCTCTTACAGTAGATAAACATTCCCGACTATCTCTATCCCATACAGTTTTTGTAATAATTAAGCTAGAAATTTAACAAACAAAAACACCTTGTATAGTCGAACGGTCGACACATGCGTAATTGCACAAACTCTTGGTTATTAATATACGTATTAAATTTTAATATTCTTAGCTTCCAACCACCAATAAAACAGGAACTGGACTCTCCCAGTAAACGTATTCATCTATGGCGGGGCTTTCCTATCAGGCGATACTGCATATTTAGGACCCGAAAGATACATGAACACCCCCATGGTCCTCGTGGACATGCACTACCGGGTGGCAGCACTCGGTAAGCAAAATTTTATTAATTTTATTCCAAAGAACCATCAGCGTCACCTGAATTAACCCCATAGCGGTATGTCAAGACAAGGTTCTTAATAACAGATTAAAATCATAAGCAAGTAGCATTCATCCAAGGCTACGTTAAGTGTCACAATGATTATAATTTGATTCTCAAATAAGAAATTATGATTGCAAATGGAATTATTTATCGGCAGGATTTATAAGTACTGGTGACAATGCTGCATCTGGCAACTATGGGCTCTTGGACCAAAATCTGGCATTGCAATGGGTGAGGGACAACATTGCGGCTTTTGGTGGTGACCCCACCCAGGTCACCTTAAGTGGACAAAGTGCAGGAAGCTCGTCTGTCCTCTTTCACGTTATTTCTCCTATGTCCGCAGGTAATTGAACACTATGGTGATGTGTCTTGAGGTGTGACATGGCGCAAGTTACCAAGGCACATGGCATGACAGTAGATTCACATATGAGATTTTTAAACATTTCATTGGACATCAGGGGAAACTTCGTCATACATTTCTGTTTCCGTCTAGTTTCGTCTTTTGTTATTTGTATCAAGCAACTGCACCAAATATTGTATCAAATGATGCGTCTAGCGTTGTTTTTGTTATTCCTGTCTTGGTTGAAGAAGTGTTAAACTATAGCATGTAGTCCAAAAATGCAGGACATATCGAAATGATTAATTTTATCAACATTTTTTTGGAAAAACTTAGCAGAACTAATGGATTTTGGGTATATATTCCTGAAAAGCTTTTTTTGTTCTTTAATATAAAATTATTTAGTAATGACGTTCACGTAGTCGAAAAATGTAGAAAATATCTTAATTATGAATTTTACGAAAAAATGTTGAAAAAACTTTCCAGAAATAATGGATTTTGGATACATTTTCTTGAAAAGGTCTATTTCGGATAATAACAATGAAAGAAATAATTAGGAATTTATTTTTATAAAAAGTAGATCACCATTATCGTATAGTAGCAACAGTTTTTTAGAAAAACAATTACAAAAATTCTGAGTTTTTGGGGAATGATAGAATCGATTATTATCAGTCCAATCCTATTTTTGCTGATATCTCAAAATAATAATGGACGCACACAAAATACAACTTTGATACTGAAAAATTCCTGGTTCCAATTCAAAATTCCCAAGTTTTTCAGGGTATTTTTGGATGACGATGAATAAGCCAATGGCAGAGAAAGCAATAAAATGTTGGATATTTTCCCAATTCATTGATTTTTAAAAGTAAAACAATTTTCCCTGACATTTAACTGAGTTTTTAGGCCGTTAAATTTCCCTGAGTTTCCAGGTCTTTAGGAACCTTGTTTTCATCAGCTGATCAACCAATAGATACCAATGCTATAAAATTTATTGACTGTTTCGGTACAGCAGAACAACACTGTTTCTGATAACAACGGGGTACGTCAAGGACTGATTTTCCAACGTCTCAGACTATTCCAGGACTATTCCAAAAATGGAAAATATTTCCATATTCCAATGCAACTAATGCAACCCATTGATGAACATGAGGGGGCTAAATGCTTAACAAATTGTGTAACGATCCACTAATCAATGTTTGCTCCATGATAGGCTTGTTACACAGAGCCATTGCTGAAAGTGGAAGTGCCATATGCCCCTGGGCCCTAGAGGAAAATCCTTTGGAATATGCGGAGAGCTTAGGAAGGCTCATGGGATGCCCCACCAATGAGAGCACTATTGAACTCATGGACTGCCTTCGACTTCAAGACCCAGCAGAAATTCAAATAAAAAGCGTAGCTGACGAGGTAAAAGACTTGGATTTGATTTGTTAACAAACAAAACTGCTACATTTACAAGTTATCATAACTAACAAAACAATTTAGGTGGAAGGACTTGCTCTGACTTTCGTGCCAGTTGTTGAGAATGCAGAGACTGGGTTGTTTTTGACCGAAGATCCCACGACCCTGCTAGAAGAAGGAAGATTCAACCAAGTGCCCATTGTCTTGGGCTTCAACCGTGACGAGGGTGCTGTTATCTATGAATGCAAGTGTTTCGTAGCATTAGAGAAAATCCCAAGTTCATTGCTCATTGGCGTTTCAAACGTACCAGACATTGGTACTCTATGGTGTTGGTTCTAATTTGGTGAAAGAATTCTCCATTTCCAGATGTCTACTTCCTAGGCAGGGATATCAACGATGTTTTCTTTGACGAAGTGATACCCCTCCTATTAACAGTGCTAACTGATTACAGGCAAAATCTTGTGAACGTGTCATATGCGATCAAGGGCGAGTACTACGAAGGACTGGACACCACTAATGTGACAGCTGTTGACATTACAAACATCAACGTGAGCATTTGATTGAGATTTCACTCCATCTAGTTTCTTAAAGTGCTAAATGGATGCTAGTGTAGTGTTAGTTTTGTTATTCCTTTTAGCCTACTTGTATGGGTAAGGGAAATACCAAATAATGGTGCAAATTGGAAGTACACTGTAATTTGTCGAAAAACTGCTATGTGTTATTCGTGCTACAGGGTTCCCCAGAAAAGGCATGGCAATGCATGGAATGCTATATTTATTCCTAGTTAAATATACATGCGATTTCAGGAGACAAAGCAAATTTGGATTTTTTAAAATTGACAATTCCACTATAAATCGTTTTTGTGTTAGCCGATAACTAGCTCAGTAAATTTTATTGCTAATTTGTTGAATTCCCCTGACTGTTTCAAAGTAAACCCATTTTCCCTGACTTGGTAACCCTGTGCTATTACAGGGTTAGTGTGTCAGCCAATAACTAGCTACGTAAATTGTATTACTAATTCGTTGAATTTCCCCGAATTTCAAAGTAAATCCATTTCCCCTGACATTTCCCAGACTTCTCCAGGCCTTTTTTAATTCCTGGATAAACTTTCAGGTTCTCCGGGGCTATGGTAGCCCTGTGCTATTACAGGGTGACACCACTTACAAATCCGTATAGCCCTGTTATTTCCCCCAACTTCCACGTATGTTACCCATAGAATTCTTATTTTTTATTAATGAACTCATCTGCCATGGCGTGAGATAATACCACATTTATGCTAATTTATTCAACTGAATTGCATGTAATGTAAGGGTGTCATTAACAGGCTTGACCAGAAATAATTTCCCTGACCGCCCTGACCACAAAAAATACAAAAATTAATTTTTTTAATTGATAGTTTCACCGTTTATTTCTTCCTTAGAAGTGTTTATTTTTCAATTACCAGCTTGATTTTCTTAGCTTCTGATTAACTTCTTAAAGTTGTGAATAGGTATAAATGTCACCGCCGGTTTCTGCTATTAATAACGGAATTTTACAGCTCATTTCAGACATCATAATGAAGTCTTGGATAACGAAAACTGCTGAGTTGATATCGTCTCATGGCGTCCCCGCATACCTCTATGCATTCAATTATGTCAGCACTCATTCCTCCAGCAACTTTACTGATGAACCAGGTACACCAAAACACGTACTTTGATATTTCCGAACTCAGGAGTTATGTTTCTAATTAAACGACATTTTTGACCTAGACGTAACCCACGGTATAGAATTGAATTACATGTTCAACATAAGTGTTCTAACTGAGAAAGACGCCGCCTGGGGCGTCCAGTTCTTCGACATGTGGGTCAACTTTATCACACAAGGGTAAGTGTTCCATTTGCATTGGGTTCACAATTGAGTTGAACTTCAATAGGGGGTGTCAATCCCAAAAAAGAATCAAGCTTTGGAATTCAATTTCAATTCCAACTCAATACTTTTTTAAGATTGACACCCCCTAATGTCTTTGGTTTGGATTCCAATTTTAATTTTTGTTACTGGTTCTCAGCAACCCATCACCATATGACTTGCCGTGGACAGCAAACACAGATGGAGGATCTGCTTACATGGAAATCAACGAACTCTTCACAGCATTTTCAGAATACAATCCAGAAATGATGCGCTTCTGGTTCGAAGAAGTCCCTGCCATTGTGTATGCTGATGAGAGCAAAGTTTGAATTATCAAATCAGAAAAAAATGTGCTAAACTAACATCTGAGCAGTAAAGTTGTTATTAAACAGTTCTCAACTTCACTTGCAAACATCTGATTACTGCACAGTTTTCACCAAATATTTATGAAAAAAATTCGCATTTTCACGAGTTATACCAGTGGTTTTCAAACTTTGTACTGCGACACACTGTTTAGACCCACTACGTTAAGTAGGCCTTGGATTAAATAATATAGAAGAGCGCCATATGTGAAATTGTTTTAAAAAATTCGACCAGAAATGGTTTCCAAGTGCATTTTCTTGAGACGAATTTTAGCCATAATACATTTTTAAGACGTTTTTAGAAATATTATTCAAGAAAACGCCATTGGCAGGCCATTCAAATATTCTAGGCCTACTGGTTCATGGCCTCCATGAATGGAAGGCAATTCCTCAGTTTTACACTGGATTTCTTGTGAAATTCATTTCCAATAAACTTCACGAAATTTATTTTTTACAAATTTTCAAACCAGATACAAATTTTCGCACATTTGCCACCGACCATAATCCCCTATAACTTTGTTGCGGTTTTATGCTTGGGTATTTCTGTATACACACTTATTTCGTTTGGTTTTACGAAATTCACAGAAAAGCTAAAAATATAACATTTCCCCACTTGACAGCAGTGCAGCTGCCACAAGTAACCTAATACTCAAAACATAAAGGAAATTTAGGTTTTTAACCAGGAAATTGCGGAATCGCGATTGTTTTGCTGTGTGTTTCCCCCTCGGTAATGGAATACTCGGTAATAAGTACCACGCTCCAGGAACATGGTAACGTGTAATGACGTGTTGCCATTGTGTATTTTCCTACAACACCCCCTATCAGCTCCATGTGATGAATTCCCAACGGTGCGGCACATCGGCACATCGGCACATCCTTTAACTTGTAATTGAACATTTCATGGAATGGTAACAGGGCAACTGTCACAAATAACCATACTTGGGACATACATGTAATTCAATTGACTGTGATGACATGTTACATCGTCATACGTAGTTTAACTGAAACATAAGTGCAAGCAATTGATCACCACTGATTTTACCTTAGTTTTGTAGTCTTCAACACCCAAACCCTTGATGCAGCGCAGTTGGAGTTCGGGTTCCTTCCAATCTGAGGGATCATGCCCATGAGACCCCAAAGATGGACACTGGGCCAATGGGGGAGAGGTGAGGGAAGCCCTGGTGGGCATTGGCAGCGGATCGCACTCATGGGATACAACGCATGACCGATCATTGGCCCAGCACGGGATCCCGAGACTCTCCAAGGACTTCGTTGTGGATTTGGGTGTCAACTGCAGTTGCAGGAACTTGACGTGTGATGAGCGAGCATAGTCAGTTTCTATTGAAGATGTCGAAATGTTCAACAGTTTGCAAATAGTATTGCACTGCTGCAAGTTTGTTGGAGCCAGTTCGGTTCCTCCAGTCTGTTTCTCCTGAAGATATCGAAATGTTCAACAGTTTGCAAATAGTATTGCACTGCCTAAAGTTTGTTGTAGCCAGTTCTGTTGTGCTTGTCCATAATTCGGCACAATTTGGCAAATCTAACATGTCATCTGACCAGGCAAGCCAGACGTGAAATGTTCAGGAATGTCTTGCAAATCTGGAATGAAATAACACTATTAGTGCTACCAATTGCAATGGAACATTTCCAAATTGATCACTTTGGCAAGTCAAAACCAGGCACATTGAGATATGGAAAAATGCATCTTTTTCAGCTATAAGGCAATAAATTCAATTATTGCAGAAAAATTTGAGTAAAACGTGGTATTGTTGATGGTCAAAGGCAAAGGTGTTCCCCAAAGATTAAATTTTCAACTTATATGACTCTTCCAAGTTTTGAAATAAATTTCCCTGACCACTGAAAATGAAAAAATTCGACACTTGCCAATGTAAGGAATGCTATAATTATTGCTTGTTATACAGGGTGTCTGTCTACTGCATTTGCTATTCCAAATTCCATGCTTTTTCACTGACTTTTTCATGACTTCAAAAGAATTTTCATACCTACTTAGTACATGTATTAGAAGATGGGGACATTCAAGTTTTATGTCATCAATAAATAGCGATTTTCAGAAACAATCTCTACCATAGAAATGACATGATTATTTGCCAAACAACGTAACAGGCGATTTTTTTTTGCTAAACTGGATATCAAATGATGAATTTTAACCGAAATTTTTATTTTATGAATGAATCAAAAGCAAAAATTCCTTTAACCAGATGTAAATTTCATGACTTCTCCACGACTACAATGACCTGAATTTCATTTCATGACCATTCCATGAATTTATTGCCGGTAGACACCCTGTTATAGCAAAACAGGAACTAGAACAAATTTTCATGTGAACACAAAATTTAGACAAGTATTTTTGTGAATTTGCAATTTCATTAATTTCCACGGAACTGCTTGTAATCCCTTGTAACGTGTATCTTGTCCAATGTAGCATGTATTATTAATTCCTTGAATTTCCCAGACTTTTTCAACGTAAATATTTTCCTTGACTTTGCCACGTTTTCCAGATCTAGGGGATACCGAACCTTGTGAGGACAAATTCGCGAGGAGATAAATTCCAAAATGTTTTTACCCTTCTGGAGTCCAGACCTAAATCACTTGTTAGCACATGTTCAGATAAGATAACGTTATCTGTTAAAAAAATATTATCAAACTTCAGGAAGGACTGCGTGCATGCGTATCTTTCTGGCAGTCAGGGTGTGACAAATCTGTTGGAGAATTTGTCTTCCTTTTTAACGAACTTAAAATGTGGCATTCTATCATTTTGTTATGTTTGATACGATTGACTGAAACCACGAGTTTTCTAATGGAAGAGCAAGGTCCAATCGTCCAAGTGCAAAACGGCCAAGTTCAAGGCCTTGTGATGTCAACTCGGCAGGGAAAAGAATTTTACGCATTTCTTGGAATTCCGTTTGGAAAAGCTCCAACTGGGGAACTCCAATTCAAGGTACAGTAGGTTTGAACGAGTTTTTTCCGACAGAAATTTACATCTTAAAAATATGAACCATGATCCTATAGCATTAATGCCACAAGTTAAAATTTCAATACAACAATTTTGCATGCACGTGGTTTCGACAGAAATGCCAATTTTTTTCTTCAGATAATCTCAGTTTGCGGAATGTGACATGCATGAAAACTATCCAAACTAAACTGTGCTAAAAATACGAAAATTCTCAATTGGTATGACACACATAATTACCGAAGTTTGGTGCAAAGTGAGAAAAAGGTTACAACGAAACATTTAAAAGGAACTGGTTAATACTAATTTGGTTACGAGGGTGTCATTTTATGCATAAAAATTAATCAAAGTTATTAAATTTGAATTTTGAAAAAAAAAATATGGCATGTTCAAAAAGGTTCTTGCCATGGTTGTTTTCCATGCAAACAAGCTCAGTTTCTTACATAGTGAAGCTTATTCGACTAGAATCACAACTTAATTCCTGAAAAATTTCATGGAATTTTTAAAAAAATGGTTCGTCACGCTGCTACCTTGTTATGCATTTCTTGAAAAATAGTGTCTGATCCAGCCAAATCTAACAATGTCACCATAAAAATACTGTTTATCTCTTCTGCAAGATGCTGTATAACTTGCAAAATTAGTTCAACAGTAATGGTTAACAATAAATTGCATTTTGTTTTCCTTGCAAACAGATCAATTTCTTACATTTATAGTGATGCTTATTTTCTCCGATGAGAATGATTTTTAAATTATTCAGAGGAAAACATGATTTGAAAAAAATTATGAAATCTTCAAAAATGGCTCTTATATGCTGCTAAGCATTTCTTGAAAAATAGTGCCTGATACAGTCATATCTGTCAATGTCATCATAAACTAAATCTCTTCTGCAAGGTACATTATAATTAAATTTGCAAGATTAGTTCAAAAGGTATGGTTAACAATAAATTTCCTTACATTTTCCTTCCAAACAGGTCAGTTTCTTGGATAGTGAAACTAAGTTATTTTCTCAGACGATAATTTTTAAAAATTGGTCTGAGGGAAACAACGTGACTTGAAATAAAATCATGAAATCTTAACAAAAAGGCTTATTATATGCTGCTAAGCATTACTTGAAAAAAAGTATCTCATTCAATCAAATCTGACAATGTCAACATAAAATTAATGTATAGGCTATCTTCTCTGCAAGTTACTGTTTCATTTACAAGATCGGTGACAGGTCAGTTTCTTGGACAGTGAAGATTATTTTCCCAGACAAGAATTTTTAAAAAATTATTCAGAAGAAAACTTCATTCTTGAAAAAATGTACCTATAATCTTCAAAAATGGCTTTTATGCCATTAAGCATTGTTTGCTTCAATGTCCTGATTTTCTGAAAATTGACAGGCTCCACTTCCAGCTGAGCCATGGAATGGAACATTCCAAGCCACACAGGACCCTCCATCATGCATTCAACCAATTCTGTCATTGCCACCATCATTTACAGGAGAGGAAGATTGTCTACAACTCAGTGTTTTTACACCAAGCGTGAGTTGAAACTTCGTTTTAAACTTGTGTGAATTCTCAGCATTCGAAATTTCTCATGATTTTGTTATGATTTAGTTGCCTTCCTTCAACACAACTACATTGCCCGAGCTTGCAGTGCACGTATTCCTCCACGGAGGATGCTTCTACGAAGGGGACATATCATCGACCGGCTTCGGGCCTGAAAGGTACATGGACAGGAATAATACAATTCTAGTATTGGTCAACTATCGTCTAAGTGCACTTGGTAGGTCCAAGATCAGTAATAGAACTTGGGGGTTCGCCTTCCGTACTTCTTGAAACATTGTTAAATGTATGGCTATTCTGTACTCTATTGAATTTCAGGATTCTTGAGTACTGGGGATGCTGCTGCTCCTGGAAATTTTGGGCTATTGGACCAAAACCTGGCCTTGCAATGGGTGAGAGACAACATTGCTGTGTTTGGAGGAAGCCCTGCTCGAGTCACCCTATCTGGACAAAGTGCCGGAAGTGCTTCTGTGTTATATCATGTTCTCTCGCCAATGTCAGCAGGTAAGAAAGCAACACTCCATTGTAATGTTTAAAGCCATCAATGACAGATTACTGGATTTCATAAATACTTTCCTAAATTTTCAACTTCCCTGACCTTTCCAGGTTTTAAAACAAATTTCCCTGACTGCCCTAACCATGGAATAATATAAAAATAGTGCCTGCACATAATGTAACTTATGTGAAGAATGCTATATTTGTTACTTATTACTAGTAAACATGATATAGCATACGAATCGGCGTAAGGGAACAAATAGAAAATTTAGTTTAGTTTTTTAACTTGACAATTTCATTATTAATTTCTTCCCCAGAATTTCTTGTCACCTCTTGAATTTTGTATTAACCAATAACTAGCTTCGTAAAATGTGTTATGGATTTGTAGAAGCCCTGACTTTCTCAAAGCACATTCATTCTCCCTGACATTTCTTCCTCATAATTGACTGTCATCTCATAATCTGCTGAAATTCTCTTATTTCAAAACAAACCATTTTTCTGACTATTCCAGGACTTACCAATTTCCCTGATAGTTGCAGATTGTCCAGGTCTGGGTGAACCCTGAAGTTGATGAACATTTTTTTTGCAAATTACACATTTGGCTAAAATATAATGAAGCTTCCCCAATAATGTCCTCACATTTTCTCAAAAATGTAGTTTCTGATGTTGATTTTGAGTGTTAATTGTGCACACGATATCCAATAGGTCTTTTCCACCAAGCCATTGCTGAAAGTGGAAGTGCAATTTGCCCATGGGCGCTGGAGGAAAACCCCTTGTACTTTGCTAAGGCCCTGGCCCTGGAATTGGGTTGTCCAACCAATGATACCCAACAGCTAATTGATTGTCTGAGACAGCAAGATGCAGGAGAAGTGCAAGCAAGAAGTGTATATGTTATGGTGAGAATGACATATTGAACAGTAAAAGTGGCACTGCTATTTACAACTACTTGCTGCAAATTTTCAATATACATTTTCAATTTTAACTAAATACATGTACAACGTGCCATGCTTTATCGCCCTGCAACGCTTTCAGATAGAAAACTTGTGTACTTTTAGGCAGAAAATCTCACCCTGGCCTTTGTCCCTGTAGTGGAAAATGCTGAATTTGGACAATTCTTAACGGAGGATCCCACAACCATGCTTCAGAATGGAAATTTCAATAAAGTTCCAATACTTCTTGGACTGAATCGAGATGAAGGCGCCATGATTTACGAGTGTAAGTGCAAAAACGTAGAACATGGTTCATATCAAATTTGCACCTCAAATTCCCTGACTTTCCCTGACCAAATCTGATTAATTTTCCTGATTTATCACATAAAAAATGTGCCATGTAATTTAAATTTACTTTATGTGCAACACTACACCTTGCTATTTTTTGTATTTTTCTGTCAGGAAGACTAATCAAATCTTCAATTCAATTTCCCTGACTTTCCAGGTTTTCCAGACAATTTCAAGAAACAATTTTTACTGATTTGATCCAAGCAAATATACCATATGGCGGAAATATTTGAAAAATTATAAGAAATATTGGATTTTAGTGGATTAATATTAATAATGAAGCGAACACTAGTGGTTGAAACCAATATTGATCACAAACACTGCGAATTTTTTTTAACAAAAATAATGCATTTTAGGTTGAATTTTTCAATCCTTATGACAATCAAAGCAAGTTGTCACAAAAAATTTCCAGGCATTATGAACCCTGACTTCCACCTGAATTTCCCTGCCGTAATGCTCAAAATGTCATGATTTTATTGACTTTCCCTGACCACATTTCATTTCCCTGACTTTCCCTGACGGTAACCCTATACAAATATTTGGCACTGCTACTGTGTGCTAGTCAGAATAGACTACATTGTAATTTGTTTGCGAAAATTCTCAAGGATAAATAATGATTCTACCAAGGATTCTACACATCTAAATGAAGCATACTGCAGACATTTTGTTGAACTTTCAAATGTTTTGCCAATATTTCAGTTGTCAACAGTCACTTCATATTTTTTTTAAAGTTCAAATATTTATAGCTTATTGATTATTTTCAGATGTATCTCCCTTAGGTCAACACATCAACGACGTGTTTTTTGATCATCTTCTTCCCCTCCTCCTCTCAGCCCTAACAGATTACAGCCAGAATCTCGTCAATGTCTCCTATGCCATCAAGGATGAATACTATGCGGGTGTGGACCTAGACAACAAGACTGCAGTGGACACGACAAATGTTAACGTAATTTAAAACATACAAAATGCTATGTGTATCTCAAAAGAGACATGGTCAAGAGGGTACTCTTTTTGGATAACCTTACACAACATAGTTCCTCACAACCCCGATTATCCGAAAACGTGTTAAGTCAAGAGTGAGTTTGAGAAAAATGTGACAAGCAAAGGCACCACAAGGTTGCTAGAAAGGTTGCTGGAAATTGGGACTGAACCATATACAGTAACAAAATTTAGTATTGTTGTCTATGTTTATTACGATCGTGAGAAAACATCTGTTGATTTCTGACGACATCTCTAGTTGGAGTTCATGGGATGATAAATTCTACACAAAAATGACTATCAAGAAATCTGATTCTGATAAGAAAATCATCCAGGCTGCCTCATTTACTATAACGTTAAATAGCCCAACAATCTCCATTTATGGTGATTACATGCTTTATTTTTGCATTTTTAATGCATGTGCTTTTAGGCACGTGCATCAATTTTCCCTGACTTTTTCATGTTTTGAACTAACTTCCCTGATCGCCCTGACCACTGAAAACTTCAAAATATGGCATATGCCAATGTCAGGAAGGATATATTTATAGCTTCTCTATACAGTATAAGCTGGAGAGAGCACACATTGTCATTAGGAAATTAAACAACAAATTTAGACAGGGCTTTTTAAATCGACAATTTCATTATTAATTTTTGCCACTGTATTGCTTGTCATCTCTTGATTTGTGTGTTAATCCAATCACCAGCTATGCCACATGTTTCATTTCTTTGCCGACTTCCCTGACTTTTTCAAAATAAACCCATTTTCCCTGACTTCTAAAGGCTATTCCAATTTCCATGACATTTCCCGGTTTCTTTTCCGGCTAGGCTATTCCAATTTACTTGACATTTCCAAGTTATCCAAGTCTAGGGAACCCTGAATGACATGCACAAACTAAAATTATCCATTGTTTCTTACAGCTGATATCAGACATGTTCATAAAAACCTGGGTTGTGAAAACTGCGGAATTAATTTCCTCTCATGGCGTCCCGACATACTTATATGCATTTGATTACGTCAGTAGTTCCTCGGCAACCAATTTTACTGGTGGACCAGGTAAGATTCACTGCTCGCACAATGATTTTCTGTTGAACCAAGGAAAGTATCTTCAAGTTTCTTCACAGAACTGACATCTGGTTCTTTCCAGATATATCCCATGGTGCAGAAATGAAGTTTTTGTTCAATTCAGACCTTAGCGACAAGGACAGTACGTGGGATCCCAAATTCTTGGACCTGTGGATCAACTTCTTAACTGAAGGGTAGGATCAAGCAAAACTTAACACACTTTCCAAGTCCTTCATTACTGCCTTTACTGATGTACATGTAATTTAAGGTTATTCTCCTCTCATTTCAGAAATCCAACTCCTTCAGGATTTCAGTGGTCCCCAGATCCTTCAGGGCAATCAACTTATTTAGACATTAATGATGCATTCGCCATGATAGCTGAATATGACCAGGAGATCATGAGGTTCTGGTTTGAAGAAGTACCATCCATAGTCAATGGCTGAATTAACAATACACAAACATGTACAGTATAATACACAGTGCTTTAATATTAAAAGAGCAAACACCTTGTTCTGAAATAGTTGTTCTTAAGGTTTCTACATACAGTCTTTAACCAAGGGGATAACAGGTGTGCATGTTGGTAAAGGTGTAGCTAAAGTCAATGACAAATTCGCCAAAACACAACGGCCTCGGTGGAAATTGAAGGGATTTCACCAAGATTTTAAGAACTTTAAAGGGACATCCATTTAAAGTTCTTAAAATCTGTTCAATCTCTGTTCAATCTTAAAATCTGGTTCAATCTCTGTTCAATCTCTGTTCAATCTTAAAATCTGGTTCAAGGATTTCCTGACTACCGTTGAAGTCCAACTGAAGTCCCACTTAACTCGCTGAGGTCCCAGTGAACTCATCCGATCTGGCCCAGCTGAATTCTCAGAGGACCTAATGATTATTTACGAGGTGGCTTTGAACACTGAAATCCCACTGAATTCAATGAGGCCCTGGTATACTTGTATTTTTAACACTGAAAACGCGCTTTGCGATGTCAGATTCAGATCTGCAAATTATCAATCATCGCAAGCTTATCCAACTGATATTCAGTTGATATGTTTTGGCTTTCAAACCCCATAACGCGCAATTAGCACAACATTCATGAAATTTACCTTTTGTTCTCAGTTGGCGGCAAGTGTAAGCATCGATCTGGTACATCGCACTGTCAACAAAAACTGATTCAACAGGACGCACAATGCAAAAGGCGATCTGCTTACAGATTACATCCCGAAGTTAGCATAATCGAAATTCCAACTTTCGGACTTCGAACTTTGCGAAAAAGACGAATGGAACCTAAGAAGAAGCTTCGATCACGTAGATAACGGAAAACTTGACATTCGAAAAGATTGCCAACTTCGACCACAAAGTGGCGCTAGAGTCGCCTTCTTTCCGGTATGGCACGCCTTGCAAAGGCAAATTCGAACGAACAAGTATTTCCTCATAGCTCAATCGATGCCAATTTTTTTTGCAGAATTATTGATAAATAACCAAAATCGAAACTGGGATATAACGTTGGTGGGCTTAGTTCCACTTTGGATTTTTCGACTTTATACAAGTTATCACTGAGCAGGATTGTGTCCAATGCCAAAGTAATTGTGTGTAAAGCGCTTGTCAAGGGCCGTGCATAAACGCTGTCCAAGGTTAATGAGAGGGTAGGGGTTCCCAAAAATCTACGATCAGTATATTGCACAAGCGTACAAGTTCCTGAGAACCGCAAAAACCTTTTCTATACAGTAAACGACCATTCTGCCCAGCAGATTTTGCCTAGTAAATTATTGCATGATTTAGTAATCGAAACTGTACAAATGAACAAATTTGGAGTTTTTTGACCAGGGATGATGCTCTCCTTCCATGCTGCAATTCATACCATACAGCGTGCAGCAGAATAATGTCTACAGAGGGTGCAGAAAACAATGAGAAAGTTAACAATCTGCACAGCCACAAGGTACAACAGAATTAGTAGGTGTTGGGTGGGGTCGTTCATAGAATCTGCAAGTCAAATTGTAAATACTCGGGGTTTTGGACTATTCAACCTACTGTATGTGGACGATATTCACACGTAAAATGTCACAAAAACAGCAGCTACAAAAGTGATGTTCGCGACATTAATTGTTTATTTCGAAATTTCCAAGAAAAGAATTGTAGGCCTAGCTCAAGGTCCGATTGTTTCAAAACATTCCGTTCATCCAAGTTCCATTACCCATTATTTTTGACCATGTTTTTCACATATTAAAACTTCTTAAAAATACTCACTTGTAATATTTTAGACAGATTTCGTTGACAGCGTCTTGTTGGAACGTATAGGGTACTCCTCGATTAATTCAGACAAATTAATTCGTAAAAAAATTATAAGCAGAACACTGAATGATTCACTGCAGTGATTAAACATTGAGTTTGACATATGTTCAGTACTTGCGCAAGGAACCTGGATACTTATTCAACTCCCCCGATTCCAAAATTGGCCAGGCCTGGTATTACGTCATCCACAAACCTACTGTAGTTGACAAATTTTTGCTAACCTCGCATTTTTGAGTTTGACCCTAGGGACCTAGAGGAGACGTTTGGACAGCCTTTTGCTCGTTTTGTGTCTCATTGGAATTTGTCATTGCTTGGAGTGCATTTATCACGGTAAGTACTAGTTCCAGTTTTACAGTAAGTAATGTAATATTTACATTTACAGTTACAGTTACATACAACCCTTCATAACGTTCATTCTTGCAGTTGTTAAACGAAATGCATTCTGGGAATCGACGGTTTCGAATGCATTTTAACGTAATGAATAGTAGGCCACCATGCACGATTTGAATGAATTTTTTAAAAGTTTAAGCTTTAAGGTTGTTAATTTCTTGGGAAGTGGGCGAGTTTGCTACGTAAACTTTAAAGTGACGCCAGTGAATGAACCCATAACTCAAGAAGTAAATGATAAATACATTTGTGTTAAAATTTGGCGTCCCAAATGAATGGAATGTATGCTGTAGCTCAGAGCCTATTGGGACTGTTCATACATGTACATCTACATGTGCGTACGTGTACATCTACATGTGCGTACGTGTACATCTACTGTAGATTAACACCAGAATGCAGCAACTTTAATTGCTAAACTGTCTTGTTTAATTTGCAAATTCTTTTTACATATCTACATGTAATTATCAAAGAAAACGAAAATTGAAACACCCTTTAATTGATACTCTTGTTCCATGTTACAATATAATTTTTAACAATGAACCACAAGCATTGGTGATCAATACAGCAACCACCTATTTGGAAAACTCAGGATTGGTCGTTTAAGACAGGTTTCACTGTGCACATAGTTACCTAATGTGGAAAATATGGCAACTTAAATATTCCCTGTTAAATATTATTCACAAATTGAGAAATCTGATGTATTTTAAAGTGTATACTCATGCACACCGAACTAATATCTAGTTTTAGAAACAGGGTAATGGCTATGAGTATGAGGCAACGGAAAACCAGATTACATATGCATATTTCTCATAATGTATGTAGGTGTCGCCCTCTACGTAACTTCGTTTTTTATTTATCGGGTTTTTTCTTTGTTGTGTCTTGAGTATAAGAAATGTACTGTAAAGTTGTATTTAATGTACATGTCATGTACAGCCAGTACAGGGTGTCCAAAAAGGCACTAGTGCGACAGTATGTCAATGTTGACCTCGTAAAAAAATGTTGGTCTAATCATTGATTTGCTCCTCTTTTTCAGTATTGAACACGTTACAATTCTGATTTTTACTATGAAAACATGCATTGGTAGAGAAAATTTGTACACTGTTAGGAGTCTACAGGTCTAATGTAGAAAATATGGAAGCTAATTATGGTTTTCTTTATAAAATATTTTTTTCGAAATGTCAACATTTGATGGATTAAATAACAGCGCAAAGCCACAACTGGCATCAGTCTCTGTACCATCCATATAATCCGAATACAGGGTTTCCAAAAAGTCATTTTGCCATAGTTTTTTGGGTTTTGCTTTTTAAAGTTGGAAGTGTACATAACGCGAGCTCTGACATTCTGTAAAATTTAGTAAAGCCTATGTTCCAGTTTCTAAAAGGTTTTTCTTCTACAGTCTTAAAGGGTAATAGAAAGTTGTATATAAAAAGGGAAAAAAAGTTGGTAAGGATGCGTTAACAGGGTTCGTACTCACCTGGAATGTCAAGGAAGAGAAAAATTGTCAGGGAAAGTCAGGGAAAATTGGCGTTTTTGCTAAAAAGTCAGGGTAATTTATTACAGAAATACTGGTCTGAGCTGCAGTTGAGGGTTGGGGAATGTATTAGTTGCCCATTTGACGAAGATGCAATTGAGCATACTAAAAATCGAATTGTCCAGACATTTGTACAGCTGCAACAATGTCTTTAGTAGGTAATGATTTTCAGAATTTTCGAAACCGGCAAAATTTATTTTTATGTCAGGGAAATTACATGGGTTAGTCATGGAAAGTCAGAAAAATGTGATGGGTTTATCAGGGAAAGTCAGGAAAATTAATTTGAGAATTTGGGTACGAAGCATGGCTAATTGACAGCACTGTTTAGTTTTCAGGGAACTCCAGTACCGTAATTTCTATTAGCAATGAAACGCTACCACAACGGAAGATATAAGACCAACCCCAGGTCTTCCAATAGAGTTACTCCAAGCTGGTACGAATCATCAGAGGGCTCGGTATCTTACTTACATCCTTCTGCCAGCTTCGACACTATTGACTCTACAAAAAGAGATGAAGACAAAGACCACCTTTGCCAAATGCTTGCTGATTTCGACATCCCTTCTGATGTCATATATGATGTCTGTGATGCTGGATACGACTCTGTTGTTCGTCTGCTTCGCATGTCCTCTGACCTCGCCCATGTATATTTTCGCAACAAATGGGATGACATTTGGTATGCATGTGTTGCATATGTGCAGTCATTCAAGATAGAGCTTGAAAACATGAATGCCGTTCTTCAAGGTAATGGCCCATTCTATTGCAACTAACATATGACTGATTTTGATTTTTTGTTTTCAACTCTGTGAGAAACTCAAAATTACAGGCAAATTGTTAGCATATATACTAATCATCCCATATTGCTTGTTAATGTTTTCAGAAAAATTAATTGCATTTGTTTTACTTTTATTTGCATAAACCTTCTTTTCCCTAGAACCTCCAAAGTTTGAGATTATGATGGAAGATTCTGCATGGTCAAAGTTCTTGAAAGGTGGATTCAGGGCCCATGACTTCATCCTGGTTTCAGGAGAAAGTGGATTGGGGAAAACGATGTTGATGTTGACTTTGGCCCTTCGGGCTGCAGAGGTGGGAGTCACTGTGTATTACCTGGATGCTGATGACAAGATTGATTTTGATTGCATACATGCACGCAGTCGACATCTGATGAACAGCAAGCAAGTCTTGCACAACATCAAGTAAGTTGTTAAATTACCATAAAGTGATTTTTTTTCAAGATGGGTATTTTTTTAAATTTATTCTGTGGGATAGGATGGTTCTGGATCTAAAAGGGCCCAAAAAACGTATTTTTGCCCCCAAAAAGTTCAAAAAAGGCAATTTTCTAACCCACTATCCTTTAATTTTTAATTTGTGCTACTTTTGCATTTAATTTACCAACCCTGTACGGCAAACGTTTCCTTTAACCACGAAAATTGTAGTAAAGGTTGTTATTTTAGTCACAAAGGCATTTGAAATAACCGCCTTAGGCAATTTTATTAAAGACCTGGAATTCGGGTATTATGTTATCTTGAAATTGCAATTATATCGTAATCCAAACACAGGCAGTAAATTTTGTTTCCAAAAATTCGAAAATTGGCAGTGTTCTAATCATCCTTAACCTAATTTTTACTTCAGTTAACTGCAGTTAGCAAACATTATTTCAGGCAATTTTTTCCTTGAATCACGGAAATTGCTATGCAGGAAAGTTCAGGTATTATGTCATTACAAAAGCGCAACTAATTCATTCACAACAAGTAAAATTATTTCCAATTGGTAGTTTTCCCAGCATTCATGCTTGAATCTTATTTGATTTTCTCGACATACCGGTATACTGTTAAAAACATTAGTTTAGGACGGGAAATTCAATATGTATGGCAACACAAAATTGCAACTAATCCAATCACAACTTCATGTAGTACATTTTTGTCTCAAATCTTTAAAATTAGCAGTTTTTCAATAATCATTGAACGTTTTGGAGTTCAATTTAGCTGAAGCAAATTCTATTTGAATAAAATTTTTATCAACATTTGGATAATGTGGGTGGGTAATTTTGTCACGAACCCATTGTACAAAATTTCCTTAGACAATTTTTTTTAAAACCAGGATGACAATAATGTTGGGTTTAAAATCAGATATTATAATAGAAAATTATGATATCATTTTGATGACCCCAATGTCCTGCACTGTTGCTAAACTCAAAAAAATCGCTTGTTTGATTGTAATTTAAAATTTTTCTTCATAGGCGCATCAAGACTTTCAGTTATGGCGAGCAGTTGGCAGCCATCCGGCATGTGCAGTCAGTCATCGGCAACTCACCCATGGGTAGCCGTCATCTGCTTGTCGTGGACACCCTAACGGGTTCCCTCAGAAGGGAACTTCCAGGAGTGGCAAATATTTGCCAGCGCCATCACATCCTGGCCAAATGTATTGACGCCATTAAGAAGATGGCATCAGACAATGAAAGAGATGTAATTGTGGCTGCCACCACAGAAGTGGCATCTGCTTTTAAAAGGTGAGTTGGCAATAAGGGCAATAAGCACCAACCTCTTTTGGTCAAATTGTTAAATGATTTCAGTGCCCTGACTTGATATTTGTAAACCGGTCACAGTAATTCATGCTGATTACCAACCTGAAAAACCTGGAAACTTCCGGGAATTTTATATTCAACCTGGAGAACCTTGAAAACTGAGGAAAATTTGAATTACAACCCGGAATTTTTCAGAATCAAAATTTCGATTTTGTCTTTCATTATATGTCTGAGAAATCAGCATAAAAATGATTGGCCTCATAATCAGTTCTACCATTCTCCTAAATTTCTGTATTTCAGAGTTCATACCGTCTGGGAAAGTCAGGGAAATATGGACATTTTGCCCTAAAAGTCAGGGAAAACTGTCAAATAATTTTGAATTTCTATTTTGTGAGTGGAAATTTTTCATTTTCGTGAAAAACACCCTATAAATTACACCTGCCAATCGTTATTTCCTGTAGTTTTTCAAAAATTTGGCATATGGCATTCCCTTTTAAGGAAACGAGCTAAAATC
>JAQGAF010000665.1:0-43890 GCA_034687865.1 Kryphioiulus occultus | reverse complement strand
AACCATAGTAATATCATCATCATAGTGATGTCAGTATCCATACTGATTTTTATATACTGACATCAGTAGTCCAAAAACCACTATTCATCACTATATAGTAGTGATATCAATAGTGATCATATACTAATCTTTCCACCAGTGGGTACCATTCAAGACTGTCAATACATGTAAAAGAAACGTTCATTCCCCCGAGTTTCCGTTCCTTGACATGAGAGGCGTCAGGCTCCAGATTTAGTTCAATCTATAGGTTGTGCAAATCAGAGATCGCAGGTCTCGTAGTGCACCTTAATCCATGACGGTTAATCCAATAAAATTTGTCCAAAAGGGGTAAAAGCAGTTTCGTTTTAAATTCACTTTCCCTGACAACCTCGGGCATGCAACGTCCCTTGATAAGGCATTTTGTAAGCGAATAAAACTGCCCAAATGTGGGTGCGGACGTTGAAGAATTTGTCCGAACCCTGCATGGTAAATATTTCAAGACCCCATCTCGCCATTGTAGGCATCGTAATGTCCCATCGCCGTGGGTCCCCCGCCCAAAAGGCAAAAAAGCGCATCCGAGATGAGGCGATGTGTTTATAAAATTAAAAGGTTGTTGACTCTGGTGGCGCCAATGACAAGTTTCGAAGAAAGTCAGCAGATTTTCAACCCGCTCCAGCTCCTTTCATTAGCTAACGATTAGAAAATCGTTGCTGAGATACGAGCTAGCGAAGATGCTTCTCGGAGTGATTGAACTCTGGAAAGTGAACTTTTGGCCAAAAAAAGGGTTGGAAAAACGCATTTCACTGCACAAAACACGTAAATAAAACGAAAAAAGGCACGATTTGGGATGATCAATCACTCGTCAGTCGATAATGCGAAAGCTAATTGGGGTCGCTGGAACCATGATTAGCTGCGAAAATATACAGATCTAGGAAGTATACACGTAAGCAATTCATTTCCGAACTGTAATAACGTGTTAACGGATTACTCAATTTCGGTGTCAAGTGTTACGTTCGTTTTATTAGACCGTTTATTTCCTCTAGCAAAAAAAAAAAGAAAAAACGGTCGGAGCTTGATCCGGGGCTTTGAGGTTGGATGAAACTCATAAAATCGAACTGGAAAATTTTGCGAGCTCCATAAACAGCCTATTAGGTTTGAAATTCACTGAAAACGAGAATTCGGCATTTTCAACGTTGGGAGTTATGAAAATAAAACGGCGGTAAATGTACCAGAAATTCTCAAGTGTTAGTTACACGTGTTAGTTACAAGAAACTCGTTTCGGACTCCTAAAGTTTTATATTTCGTGAGTTTGGGTCATGATAACTGTACCAATAAAATCATGTTGAGCATTTCCCTGCATAGACACCATTATCGATTCGAGTGGCACTAGCTCCCTGTGAACCAAATAAATGAAATATAAAAATAGTAGTACCTATTTCCACAATTTAGTCCTAGTAATTAGTTTTTTAAAAATTAATTTTTGTAATGAGCAGAGAGAAGGACTTTATGATCACCCTGTAAATTTGGATTTTTAAAATCCAATAAGTTTGCCAATACAGTAATATTTCAGGCATGTGGCCAGATTGTCCATATATATTTTTCACATTTTTCACAAGCAAAATTTGTTTTTTTTCACATTGTTCACCTAAATTTCTGAAAAACTTCGCATTTTCATGAGCTATATAACAGCTGTTCTCCAAATTTGAACCGCGACCCTCCTACAATATTGGAAATAGTGTACATTTTTTTTTACAAAAACTTGGTAGAAAAGCTTCATTTTTTTAAAAAGTGTATGGGAGTAAATAAGACCAGAAAGTGTATTTTCGTGAAAATAATTTGAAACCATAATGCATTTTTAAGAACGCAAAAGGCAATTTTAAAAAAAAACTGACAAAAATAATCAAATTAACGATCCTTGAGCAATTTTACTGATTCATGAATGGAGAGGAAATTCTCAGTATTACGTTAGATTTCTAGTGTTAATTTACAATGAATAATGAAGTTCCGATGAAATTCATGCCTGTTGCTATTTTTCCCAATTGTTCACACATGCAGTAGTTAGACATTTTCACATTTCTCACACTGGCCATATCCCTGTAATTATGATGAATCTCTTCCAATCTGGTAAGATTGTACATGTACGTAAACTGCACTCAGACTGATCGTTCTAACATATACAGTAGGACTATCTGTGACTTTCAACCGACCAACTTTGTATCCAAAATCCAAATCTCAGCCTGAAGTGAAACGAATTTAAGACCCACCGAGGCGTTTTTTTTTTCAATTTTGACAAGTGAGGTGGGTCAGGATTAGCATTTTCTCTCAGTTTAGTGATGTCTCCCTCACACCCCTGCCTCATAACATTAAATCCTCGACGCCACCACCCAAGGAACCCCAGCTCCACCTAACACTAACTACCAATCCCTAAAATATGCATCGGAAATAAATATAAAAAACATCAAAAATATATGATCCCCACGTGTGCATACCGCTGCACTGATGCTGAGCTCATTTTTTGCTCATCATCGGTTCAACGCCATGCCATCTTTTTTAATCGCTAATTTGCATGTTTGATGCCTGGCATTCAATTAGCATACCATGAAAGGCACTGGTGTCGAGTTGCTTATCTCGACCCATCCATCATAAAATGGGAAATAGTCATAACAGCAGCCAATGGTACATGTGCCATTCAAACAGAAATAACTTCCGAAATTCCTGTTAAACTGAGAGCATAAGTGGGGTTGGAAAGGATAACTGACAGCGGTGTAACCCGTCCATTACATATCTTATAACGCTGGAGATGTAAAAATAGCACGAAATGGTAATTTTATACAGTTGACGATTTTATCCTTATAAAAAAAGTCAACTAGAGTTGAATTTTTCTGCATTTATTTGAGGTGTGGTTGATTTAAGGAGAAAAAACACAGATAATGGTGGCATGCCATTGAACCTTCCACACGTACTCGAACAAATTCAGAAATTATTTCAACAAATTCGGAAATTTATAAAATTTAGAAATTATTTTGAAAGTTGAGAAACTATTTTGAAAACTCAGAATTTTTTAGATCCAGAAATTCTTAGAGTCATTCTCCAATTATTTTTGAAAATTGCGGAAATTGTTTTGAAAATTGCGCAATCATTTTTCTAAATCCAGAAAATCTTTTGGAAAAATCAGAAATTATTTTGAAAATTCAAGAATTTCTTTGAAAAGTCCAAGAATTTCTTTAGGAAATTCAAGCAATTATGTTGAAAATCCAGCAATTATTTTGAAAATTCAAAAACTATTTTAAAAATAAATTCAGAAATTATTTTGAAAGTTGAGAAGCTATTATAAAGGTGGGAAACTATTTTGAAAATTCAGAATTTTTAGCTCCAGAAATTCTTTCAGTCATTCTCCAATTATTTTTGAAAAATGCGGAAATTGCTTTGAAAATTTAGCAATTATTTTTCCAGATTCAGAATTTCTTTTGGAAAAAAATCATCTTTTGAAAATCCAAGAATTGCATTGAAAAATCCAAGAATTTCTTGTAAAAATTAACTCAGAAATTATTTTGCAAATTCATGAATTATCTTGAAAATTCAGAAATTATTTCTGAACAACCTGAAATTATGTTTGAAAACTCTTAAAAGGAATAAAAACATTCGTCGATTTTTATTAAAACATAATAAAACATTAATTGACTAGCAAAACTGGGACGGCCCCATCTATTTTTATAGGAAATTTCACAATAGATACCGAAATGGGATTTTTCGCTAATCTTCAACAAAACAGGAAAATATATTCGTTTTCCGTAATGAAATGATAAATTTTCAGTGGCAATATTTATTCATAATGCAAATAAACGAAGATAGTAAGGAAATTTTGTTGCTTTTCGATAAATCAGTATGAAAATCAAATTTCCAATAAACTAATGGGCAGAATACTCATGATTTTTTTTAAAGAAACAGATGTGAAGCCATGAAAGCTTAGTTGTTTAAGGTCAAAGAACAATTCTTTTAATATTAAAATCTGAATTCAATCAATATCAATGCATTAGGCAATAAACTAAACAGATACTACCATACTTGATTAGGAAAATTACTGTCACATACACTGTAAATTTTCGGTTGCATTTATAAAGTTGTCAAAAACAAGAAGCCAACGGGGTTTTTCACCTTAAAAAGTGCCAAGATTTTTTTCTTTAGCCACAGACCCTGCATCTTCCCATTCCTTCTCTCATCTTTTCTCCTTCATTTGCCCCCTCCCAAAATTAATGTTAATAACCCCCCTTGGCTCACAGTAGGTCCACAGTTGGTGAGTTATGCGCTAAGTGAGGGCAACTACTAAGTCGCCTCGTAAATCATGGAGTTGGTGCACTCTTATCAAAGCCCAATGAGATGAACCCCAAAAAACCAAAAACGAAAACTTAAAACCTTATATGACAGACACACAGAAGGATGCCATCACCAATGCTTATTCTAGGTATGTTGTATATTCATCGGGCACGAACCTTTACATACAGTGCCCCAAAACCGTGTTTATGTTGCATTTTTTCCAGTCCAATTAAATTTATTAACTAATAAACAAATGAAGCCTATTTATCTTTCGAATTAAAATTTTGGCTTATGTTACCCTGTAATGCAAGCTGGTTTGGCCTGGGTAAGTTCAGACCCCGAGAGTGGGTGCTGGGTTCAATGGATCTTATCAAAAATTGCAATTTCTGAGAATTCCAGCATTTTGAATTAAAAAGACAATTAATTTATTAGATAATGTCACCGTCTGCATTTGTTCGTTTTTCATTTTAGCAAAATTTCTATGGCACACTTCCATAAAAAATTAGTTTCAAAATTATGGTGAGTTTTGAAATTTGAGACGCTGTTTTCGTAAAAGGAAATGAAAGTTAGATTTCAATATTGCATGTAAATTTCAAAGAATTCCAGCTCTTTAAATTAAAACATACCAAATTTATTAAATAATGCCAACGTATAATTCAAGGCTAATTTTCCACATAAAAGCATAAAAATTATGGTTTAATTTTGAAATTTTATACTGCCGTTTTCATAAAATAAAATAAAACTGAATTTAAAAATTGAATGTCATAATAGGTGCACACAGTTGAATTGAATTGATGTTCAAAAAATTGATCCAATCGTGTTTTTATTTATTATATTATTATACACGTATAATTATTATTTTGGCTAGTGTTCAATTGTGCAACTAAAATCCACCATTTTTACTAAAATTTGGTTAAAAACGTCGCTAAATTCAAATATGTCATCACTCATACATGTATGTAAGTAATGAAATGAAGGATTTTGTGATGACATAATTCTTGAACGTCCCTATCTGCAATTGAACAGATTTACAATTTCATCATAAATTCCTTCGGTTTGAGAAAGTAAACACATTCATTAACGCAATGCCTGTTTGTGAATTTGACAGAAAACATTTCCTCTTCATGTATACAAAAACAAGGGCTGGAATGCATTGTTTACCCAGCCAAAATATGTAAATGATTTGGATGATACTTTTTAGGTCACTGGTTGAGCGGTTCGGGACTGGTAAAAAGCTAAGCTCTGATTAGCTTAATCGGATATAATTCTTCTCAATGTCCCCAAAATTGACATTTTCGTAGTTTACACAGATTAAGCAAATCCATCATTACACAGAAGGTTACATGTAACTAAATTTATAAGCCCTACAGTAGCTTCAGAATGTTAGTGAAATTGATTCGCATCAGCAAACTTGGGTTAATGTAAACAACCCAGATGCCATTAGCTTAGCTTCTTCTGTTAATTTGCATAATGCTTGGGATGCTTTTAGCCACTAATTGAATCTGGTGTATAACATTTTTTAAAAATAACCAGTAAAAAGTGCATGAAAATCCATTAAAAACACGTCTGGGTAGAATGAACTCAAGCGCTGTGCCAAAGGGCAGTCTTAAATAGATAAAATAAAAATCAGAAAAGCAGAGTGGATATTGGGAAGCTTCATGAAAAAGGATATTAATGGTGTTGGAGGGTTGCCGGAAATGAATGAAATATTTCTAGAGTATGCGCTGACAGAAGTCTGGAAAATGTTTTTGAAAAATGCAGCGTGAGACACGAGAATCTGAAAAGCTTCTGTTTTGCGAATAATAATAATAATAATTACAAGTATTGTAAATAAACAAAATATTGATGCTAAAAAATAAAAGCCAGGGTATGATAAAGGAGAATAGTACGTTAATTGTCTTCAAAGCAATGTACCGGGTGCCGCAAAAATGCGATTGTTGGGTTTTCTCGCATAAGTGATCTAATTTGAGATAAATTAATCTTAAATGGGGGTACCTTGGTTGAGTCCCTGATCCAACATACATATTAAGAGAAAGTTGGCTTCTCCTAACGGCCCGTAGGCTTGCAGTGATTGCCTGACTGTTAGGGGCAGCTAGATCACAATCACATTGTTAGGTTGCTTTAGAGTAGGAATTATAGGTTAAAACATAAAAAGGTTTTGACAAAGGAGAAGAGTAAGGCGTGCAGCAAAAATTTTGGCGAAAAGCACTCTATTTGAAGTCATAAATGATCGAAGCCTAAAAGGATGTACTTCGGTATTGTCCCTGCTTCAGCATAGGCACTATGAGAAAGTTGTCTTCTCCTAAAGGCTCGTATGCTGGCAGGGAATGCCTGGCGGTAAGGGGCAGCTAAATCAGCCTTACATTGTTAGGTTAGCTTAGGATAAAAAGGATAAATTCCGACAGCTACAATGAAGGGCAGGTATGCTTGTGTAATGAATATGTTACACAAAAAAATGTAAAAATCAATAATAAATAAATAAGAATAAATTCCGACAGCTAAAACAAGCATCATTCTTGCATTCTAGACAATCATAGTTGAAATAAGTCTATAAATACTACATGAATTTGCACATTTGGAGCATGCACTATACCGAAATGTATCCTACATTTCATCATGGCTACCAAGTTAAAAAATATATAAGCGTGTTTTCATTGACTGTTTGCCTAAGACAAGCCGTTTCCGAGATTAACATTATGAATGATTTACTATATACCTATTCCCTTCATGCATTAAAAATTAAAAAAAAATTCATTTAAGGGAGAGTGAGTGACCCATAATCGCGAAGGTCACAACTGTCCGATTAAATTAATATCTGAACCGCTCACTGAAATGCGAGGGGACACAACGTGGCATGAAATCGTCGTTTTTCATCAATTATTTCGCAAAAAAACTCTCTTAAAAGTGAGAATCACTTAAGGAGGGGCGATAAAAACTTGAAAAGTTAATAAATTTAGAGAGAGGGCGCTGATAAAATCCGACTAGAACGCATCGAGGGTACGAGGGGTATCAAGATTATTTTGGGATTTTGACATAAGAGGGTAATGACGTCATTTTTTCGGATCTGAGCTTAAACTCGATTAAACCTGGATTACTTAAATAGTGTCAATGAAATTATTATCACATCTATCTCCATCCAGGACCTATACTTGACACCCCGCAGGCTGCCAGCCCAAATCAGGGGTCAATTTAATGACCTGCTCGTTAATTTCTATAAAAATTTAATTTCATCATTTTTGATTTAAACCCCGATTAAACTAGGATCCAGTGATTTCTCGTGCAAAAGCCATCAGACGAACAGCCTTAGAGTTCCATGCACTGAAAATTTTATTTTGCACTTAGGAAAGGAAATGCATTACGAATTGCAAAATATATCGCAAATGCATTTGTCGTTTTTATCGCAACAAGAAATATAACATGTGAACAAAAATGCATTTTAGAATGCATTATAACATATACTGGCTCGTGTATTTCACAATTTATTCAAAACTACATACTTACAAAAGTTGTGTGCTATATTGAATTAAATGAAATTGAAGTATTTTTGAATTTGAAACTTTATTTCATTGCCAGTTCTAATATATTTATTGAATATTTTATGTTTTTTTAAATTTAGAATTGGGATTTTGCAAAACCTTAAAATTATGAAATATAGCGATGCTTTTGACCTCTAACAATGCGTGGAATATAAATTGTAAACTACATTTTTCAATGCAAACTGAATGCATTACACAACATATTCTTCAACGCACACGAATTACATTACAGGGTGCATTACACAATACATTCGCCAACACCCATATTGCATCGCAATATGCATTCCATAATGCATTGAAAAGTGTTTAAAACACTTTAAAATGCATTCGGAAATGAATTTTCAAGAATATTTGTCAATACAGCTTGAAACGAAATTTGTCTCACTCTACAGACATTGCATGACATCTACAGACATCTATAGACATCTCCAATACATGTCTTATAATGCATTACCAAATCACGTGGGTAACCTGCTTATCTCTGATCAGCAACCTCAAAACATGTCACGCTCAATCAGGTAAACAATCGATTGATTTCGCTAATTGCCCGCAGCATTGTTTTAAATTGCCCAGCGTGTTTCCCTTTGCTTATCCAAATGAATTAACGATTGACACGTCATTTGTAATCTAGAAGATTGCCAATAACTCGTTTGTTTATTGCCCGTTATCTCGATTTCCTACAACGCTGACACCAAAGTTAATGTACCCGTTCGTAACCAATAAAAACAAGAACACAAAGCATCGTTAAAATTAAAGTTCCAGTTGAGGGGACGATGGATGGCGCCACTGTCGTAAACCCCCTTAAACGTCATTACATTTAGACAATAACGTTTTAAGGGTTGAATTTGAATATGTGAATAGAATTTGTAGGCATTTAGAACATACGTTAGAACATAAAGACTATCAATGGTGATTTATATTGAAACAACTTCAATGGTTATTCAATTCAACTCATTACCTGCTGTCAGCAAAGATATACCATGTATAGGAACTGATAGAGGCCTGTCACAAGACTACCATAAGTCCACTCAATGGCTTACACCTACCCCCTAGCTCTAGTCCAATTTCGTCTTAAACGTAGGAATTTTATTGATATGTGAATTTTATGATCACCTCGCTTAAATCCCTTCTGAGCCTTTTAATGCAGGAATAAATTCATCATAATTATTATACAGGGATTAGACAAAATAATGTACAAAACCCATTTACTCATTAATAGTGTATTGGAAAGCCAGCAATCGAACCTTAATCTTTTTTTATAATTGACTAGTACACGTTTTAAACAGTCTCTAGTGGATCTCATCAAGTAAATTCAAGTTGCTATAGAGATCTTGGAATGTTGGGGTTAGGAATGTGCACCGCACTCTAAACTTCCAAAATGATTAAATGCCAGTATGCTGACATTCTCAAATCGATTTCCTTGACATTCCCTGACTACTTTATATGGGATTTCTTCCAAAAATTAGATAAATGATGGATTTTATCCCAAGTTATTATAAGAACTGAGAAATAATCAATTGGATTATGCAAACAATCTTAATTTCCCATACATTCCTTGACATTTTCACGAATTTTCTGAATTTTTTTATTTCCCTGATATTCCCTTACTTTCCAGAATGTGGAACCCTGAAGTGCTCTATTTCATATCTAAGGATAAACGTGTACAAAATTTGTAAAAATGCTCTGATAATACCACTGATAGCAGTCAAGTTTCTACGAATATCATCACATATCAGTACATTTTTACTGATATCACTACGAATTTCAAACAGATGTGTACTAAGTGTTCCTAAAGGGAAGGCACTCCCATAAGCGGTCGTTATGGACAGGTTTCACTGCATGGTTCATACCAAAATTTACAACTTAATTTCTCCGACTTCACTGACCAAATCTGATTAATTTCCCTGATTTATTAAATAAAAAATGTCACATGTAATTAAAATTAACTTTAATTGCAACATTACAATTAACTATATTTTTTGTATTTTTCTGTCAGGATGACTAACCAAATCTTCAATTAAATTTCACTGACTTTTCCCGGTTTTCCAGACAATTTCAAGCAACAATTTTCGACAGATTTGATCCAAACAAAAATACCATATGGCGGAACATTTAGAAATTATAGATCTGATCACGAAATAATGGAATTAGCCCACGATTTTTAACAAGAAATAATAATATTAATAATTAAGAGACTATCATAGGCGAAAGTTTTGAAAAATTATAAGAAATATTGGATTTTCAGTGTATTAATATTAATTATGATGCGAACACTAGTGGTTGAAACCACTAGATCTCAAACACTGCATTTTTGAGGACTTCTTCTTTAAACATAAAAAAATCTTCATAATGACGGAAACGCCGTAGGTGAAATGTTTTAAACAAAAATAATGCATTTTAGGTAAATTTTAGAAAAAGCAGAACAGTACCACAGCTTTTCTAATGCTTTTCATTTCCAAACATTATGAATTTCCCTGACTTTCCCTGACCACATTTCATTTCCCTGACTTTCCCTGAAGGTATGAATCCTGCACTGTCAATCCCCGGTGAAATGCAAATAAAAGCGTGTTATAGGCTTTCCAAACAAGAGAAAATGTTGAGGACAGGCATACGAATGCGAGGACATTTCCTCGCCAAAATTCAAATGGGGCCATTGAATTTCATGATCCAATTAGAATAATGAATCCCTTTTTCATTCGGCCCGAGGCGTGGCGAAGGAAGGGGAAAGGGGGTTTAGGGGGTGGGCCACTCGTACGACTGTTGTAAACCACATTGTTTTAGGCGTTAGAAGAGGTTACGAGTGGGTCGCTGCTGTAACTGGAGATCTAACCATATCCTTTCTGTTAACAGGGGCAACCAGTGGATCCAGAAGAATGGCCGCTTTCATTAACGAGCTGTTTTTGCTTTTTTTATGGCCACAATTGGAATCTTTTGCCCATAAACCTCACCGCGGTGTTCGTGTAATTGGCTCGGTTTGGCTGCGAAACTACAACTGGTCGTTATGTCGCCCGGGGGGTCAAGGGGTGAGTGGGAGGGGTCACCAGCCGCACAAAAAAAAAATTGACAGTTGTGAGTCGCGAACTCCCGAATCGTGAAATATAGTCCAGAGCAACTTTCCATTTGCCTTCAGTGGTGAGGTTGAAAACGTCCACAAGAGGGCCTCTAAAAAGTCCAGGCTTAACATGACATCTAGCTACTACATGTATTTGTAATATTCGTTTTGGCAGTTTTTCATTAGTAATTAAAGATGGCGTCAAGATGGTGTACTTATGCATTCCTATAAATCTAGTGATGAGGTTGAAAACGTCCACCAGAGGGCAGAGTGAAAAGCCCACTCTTAACCTGCCACGTAATGTTTTGCATTTTCAGGGGTCATGTAGTCAGCTAGTCAGCTATAGGAAATTTGTTTTAAAAACTGGAAGTCAGCGAAGTTTAATTTCACTTCTGGTGAAACCCTGACCTATCATTGAAAGTAAATTTGCAATCTACTTACTAGGAAAGGGCAGGTTAAGAGTGGGTCTTTCACTCTGCCCTCTGGTGGACATTTTCAACCTCATCACTAGTTTTATGGGAATGTATAAATGCGCCATCTATAACTGCTAATGGAAATTACGATAGCCACTACAAATGCAAAAAAATATTACAAACAGTAGCTAGGTGTCAGGTTAAGCGTGGGCTTTTCACTAAGCCCTCTGATGGGAATGTATCACTAAGCCATATTTATTTTTTTAATAAAAGCCATGATAGCAAGCCCGAATTGGAATTTTGGCACGTACGATTTTGAGTTTTGCGCCTAAATTTGGGTTAGAAACTATTATACGTGTAATTTTCTTGGTCAGTTTTTTAAAATTATAATGACTTTGGAACTTCAAACAATCAATAGTCACACGAATTAAGGCTATTTCACATGTGACGAATTCTATAGTATTAGTATCCACATTTTGCGAGGAACTATATTCTTGTGCAGCAGTAGACAAGCAGTAAATCGGCTCTGTAATGTCGATAGAGGGCAGAGTGAAAAAGTCCACTCTTAACTTGTACTTAAGCCTATGCAGGACTGACCATGTGCCATCCCTTGACTTCTGTGTTAACTAATTACTAGCTACGGCAAAGCAACTGTTTATTGATATGCGGAATTCCCCTGACTTTTCAAAATAAGTCGTGCACTAGACCGACTATCCCGTTTACTTCCAATTTCCCTGACAATTCTAGTTTTTATAGGTCTTGGGGAACCCTTCATGCGGATTTTAACTAAAATAATCTGACATTTTTAAACCCAACTGGGCGTTGATCACAACGACATTCTCAAATTCGGCCTATCAGTCGTTTTTTTGCTCATTATAAATTATAAATCATCAACTATCCACGTCCGTACTGTATACTGAATAGTTTATTCAAACGTGTGCAATTAATACAAATGGTGAAATATTAGGTTATTGTCCTTTAACTTATTTTTGTCAGATAATTTAGATGAATTTCCTAGCTGATGAATTCATCAGGACGAAAGGAATGTGTCGTGGAATTGAATGGAAGGTCAGAATTCAAATGGTTCAATTATACTATTAAACTTCAATTCCACTACAGAACTACAATCCATCTACAGCTGTACTTGTACAATCATAAAATGAAAATCTGGAAAGTTATGCAAGTTATCTTGCAAGAACATTTTACAGATTGGACAGGCTGAGAATGGAACAGGATGAAGTTGTCTAAGATACCGTAAACAGATGGGGTTTTAAAAAGTTAAATGGACTAGGAAATATTAAAACATTCAGAAAAAAAAAGCTAAAAGAAACAAGTGGTTGTTGTTGAATTGAAATCAAATTTGGAGCATGACTGCTCCAGAACTGCAATCCGCAACAGAAGAATTGGAGCGAGAAAAGAAAATGAAATAGAACTTTCTTTAAAAAGGCTAATCTTTGTGAGATTGTGAGGATTATTTTACATAATTGGAAGATAAAGAAGAGTTTTTGATCGTAAATTTAGGGGGGGAAATGAGAAATCCTAAAACGATGTATTTTTTATCGACATTCTTGCATAACGTTTGCTGATTTCATAGACTTCATGAGTCATTTGTTGACTTTACGATCACATGTAATGATTTCACGTGCTTCCTTTTCAGCCCCATTAATTATTGCAAGCTTTTCGGTTCGTTATCGTCACCTTTCCGGTATTCTGATAAAGCAACACCTTTGTCAGTTAAAAACACGTTAAATTGTCAACAAGTCCAGAAAAATTCAAACAGTTGGAAGATAAAAGAAGGGCTGGGTTGAAGAAAATAGTAGAAATCTTAAGAAAGATTATCCTTACATCACTACCTGCTACCCTAAATTCCAGTAAAACTGATACATGTATCATTAGAATGACATTAGCCATAAATAGATAGAAAAAGAAAATGAGGGAGGTCTACAACTTGTAGACTTCAAATTTCATTTCCAATATTTTATGAATTTCTAGGAATTTATTGTAATAACTGACAGATGAATTTCAAATGCAACTGTTTTCAACAGCAATTTTTTCCAATTTATCAAATTCTCAAATCGATTTTCCTGATATTACCTGACGTCTTTCAGTAACTTCTCTGACATTTAACATGACATTAAGCCATCTTAATGGCATTTATTTCAAGACATAAATCAAACTTTATCATGCATTGCTTTCTTGATAATTGCTTAAAATATTAGTAAGCTATATTACAACTTCCCTGACATTTTCAAGATTTCCCTGACTTTCCAGAAAGATGAAACCCTGCTAGAAACTTTTATTTCAAAATAAAATGTAATGCATTTCATGGAATTTCTTCTACTGTCTACAATTTCGTTCAAATTCTTCTCAAAGTTTTCAAGAAAACTTTCTCACTCAGCATGTTTTCGAAACCATCCAAATTTTCTCAAATTTTATTACCACTTTTTGTAGTATACAATTGTTTTATCCATCAAACAACACAAAAAATGCTATTAAAACTTGACACTTTTTATTTCTCTGAGTTTCCAGAAAGTAGGAAACCTACAGAAAAAATTTCTTTCCAGCTAAAACTTAATGAATATGAAGATCTCCATTTTTTCTGCAATTTTTTGCTCAAATTCCTCTCCAAGTTTTCCACAAAAACTTTCCAATTCAGTATGCTTTCGAAACTGAATTCCCACCAAATTCTCTTAAATTTTATTAGCATTTTCGGTATAAAATTAGCTTCAACGATGGCAAACGCCTCATCCAATTCATGGCTTATCAAAATTCACGAAAAACACAACCTGTAGATCGCAGATTTGCGACACCATTCGCAGAAACCTTAACATGATACGTTAAGCCAATTTAATCCTTTTTTTTTCTACAAAAATTAATGAACCTCAGATCAGAAGGGGATTTGCTAGACGCAAGAATCTGCAAATCTGTTTTGTGACCATTTTTTCAGCCTCATCGTGATTGGCTGCCCCCTGACACGTGAATACGGTACCGCCCCCAATGGGAAAACAAGTTTTGAGCTTTTCAGTGATCTCTCAGTTCACTCTCGATCAGAGCAGAGGGTGATCGCAGTTTGTCAACCTGAAAAACGAAAATCTCACGTTCACCATGACTTTAAATTTCGTGAGTAATGCAAAAGAGTGAATGCACTGGACGCCATGTTGAACCACTGAGTCATTGGATCTGAGGCACATCCTCACAGGAAACTTACAGTAGAATACACGAAGAACAGTAACCCAGTTTTTTTCTCCAAACAAAAAAACATAAATCGCAGGACTATTAATCATCAGAAATAGAAAAGTGACGGTTGAGCGCTTGGGATTACGAATCAAATTTAGCTTGGACGGAAAAAAAGCGTGAAATCAGCGGGGGGCGAACCTCGGAAATTCGCAGCGGGTAAGTTTCCCCAAAACGTTTTATAAGCAAATTTGCGCCTCAGCATCCTTTTTCCTACGTCCGTGGCAGAGGAATCTGCATTTATGCATGGAAATCAACGTTTTTTAATGAAAAAGTCTTTGCCAAAAAATTTGCAGAATAAAATGAAAAAAGCTTTCCATAAATATGGGATTTTCGCAAAATTAAAAAACTTTTTTTTTGACCTTTTCAAAAGCCTTGCAAAATTATAAAACAATCCAGAAAATGGATATTTTTTGATAAAATGTCACTTTTTAAAAACTTTTACGACTTTGCTATGTTTTTACTAGATTAGGAACTTTTAGCTTTAATGATAGTGCTAAATTAAAAAGTAAAAAATCATGAGCTGCTATGATTTCCACACGATCCACAATTTTTAGCGTAAAATGTAAAACTTTTAGACAAAAATGACGACTTTCTCTTAAATTTTGCAAAATTAAAAGAAAAAAATCCTGCCCTTATATTATTATACTCCCAAAAGTGAATAAATCAATTCTTTGAAATTTATGCATGGAAATGAACGTTTTTTTAAGGAAAAAAGTCTGGGAATTTTGCAAGATTATTGCTCTGCAAAATTACATTAAATTATGACTTTTCCAGTTTTTTGTACAAGATATGAAATCTGATTAACTTTTCACGATTTTGCTAAATTAAAAAGTGAAATCATGGCCTGATATGGTTTCCAAACGATCAAGAATTTTCGAATCTAGAGACTGAATTTTTTGGATAAAATGTAAAACGTTTAGAAAAAAATCCGACTTTCTCGGGTCTTCTGTGATTTTTTTGTATTTTGCAAAATTAAAAAGAAACAAATTCTGACCTTATCAGATTTCCAAACGTGACAAAATCAATTCTTTGAAATTCATTTTCATTCTTTCTGTTCATTATTTCATAGGCTTTTCCAAAATTGCAGTATTTCGCATTTTTCAAAACACATTAATGGCGTTATATTTGGTTATCTTAAAAAAAAAACACAATTTTTAGACCAGCAGCAGTCAAGTCCTAGAATTTCTCGGCTTTGCCAAGAGATTTCTTGACAGAACTTATCCATCATTGACAGAACTTATCCCCGTCTCAAATTTCGATAATTGAAATATTGTTGTAAAGCAAACAAATGAATCACTAAAAACCATTGAAGTTCCTGTTAAATTTTGTGCAGTTACGAAAACTCTTATCAAATTCAAATATTGAGCTAAAAACCATATTTATCAAGCCACCCAAGGTTCCGTTTGCACAAGAAACGGCCTATTGCAGCAACAATAATTGATTATATAACTAAGCTTAAAAGGAGTTTGGTGCAAATGATCAGAAATGTGCAAAAAATCGTTAAATTGCATCAATGTTTGAATTTTTTACAATTTTTTTTATAAACTTGTTACATGATAGCCAACTAACTATACCATAAGAATTTGTTTCCTAAAAATAATGCAATTTTTATTTATTTAATAACTGCTATACTTGTTGTAATGAAAACATGATTTTCAAAAATGAATAAATGAAATAAAATTCCAATTAAATAACGTTCGAATAAATAAAATTTCAATTTGTTGTAATTTGTTTCAAAAAGAAATGACTGTTAAGGTTCACATTTAAACTCATGCAAAACAACATTTTGGAGAGATCAACCCTATCATCCTTGAACTTCAAATTTGGCTAATCCTGCGCATGCGTGCGATGCACATCAAAGGATACGGAAATGAAATTAATTGATGAACAGTAAATATAATTGCAGGAAGCAAACTTTGATGCAATTTTCCCTGAAGATTTAATCATCGTTAACATTTACATTTATATGATTTTTGAAAAAAATTAAAAGTTTTAAAAAATGAAAGTTGATGATTATAAACATAATCTATGGTGTCCAATAAATGGAGATTTCCCTAAAATTGCACTATATCTTAAGTAGTTTGTCTAAAGCGTATTTTAAAACAAATAAAACCGATTTTTAAAAGATAAAATGTCCCTTAATTACTGTAAAAAATAAGAAAATCCGTGCTTACAGCATCGTTTTATCTCAAGTGCTTCCCAAGACGCCAAAACAGTAAACATGCACGACCACCCTCATCATCAAGCTCGTTTTTTCCTTAATTTGTGCATTTTTAAGACGAGGGTGACCTAGAGAAATACACGAAAGGGCCATGTGTTCAAGGACCCCTAATCTCAGTGTAGCTAGGGGAATGGCTAAAGAGGACAACCACCACTTAGGGGACTCTTATGGGATGTCTGGCGAATTTCGTGCATTTTTAAGAGGTGTAATTTAATAAGATGACTGCACGAATTTCACTTTTCCCCCCCAAAAAAGCCTTCCAAACACTTGTAAACAGTGCATACTATTTTAAGGCAGGAGCATCCAAGATGGCGGAGAGGAGTATACATTCGACAGTTTTGACAGAAGGGGTCATTTGCCAAAATTAATTGCACTGAAATGCAATTAAAAACAAATAATCGGTCATTTGCTCAAAGCCAAACGACGATTTACAAATAATCGATTAAAACAAATGCTTCAATTAGAGGAACAATTGGGGCATTCAGTGAAGTATGTAACTTGGCAACTTTCTCACGACATAAAACTGGGGGTGACGTCATAAAACAAAGATCCCAGCACGCAACGAAAGCATTAAATATAGGGCTGGCAGTGTCAAGATCTCATAAAATTATGCAATAAAAAACATCAAAAAGTAAATGGCCCAGCGTAGATCATTGATAATTACAGCATTGCAACTTGAAACTTGTAAATAAAAAGCTGAAAAAAACGATCTTCAGTGAATGAACAGTGTCAGTCCCACATGCCCAGGGTATCATGTGAAATTGTAAATATAGATCATGTTAGGTCATTAGAAGTCTGAAACCCACTGTTGTCTAAATTTCATAGTAGTGTACATGTAACTGTTTGCTTTTTATTTCTTCAAATACATGAAATCGTTATATCAGCAAACTGGATCACTCCCAGCACAGTTATTTCTCTAAAGGTCATGCTTGAGTTATAAATATACATGCACTGTTTGCTAAATGCCAAACATGTTCACATTTTGACGAGGTCATTTTAAAAGTAAATATGGAATAATTCAAAAGAATTCCCCCAAAACGAATTTTCTAGGCTTGTAATGGGGTGAATAATTTGTGAACGCCCTGTATTGTTTACACCGGCTTAGGAAAATATTAAATTGCAGTCACACGGTTCAGACGGATATTACTAAGTCCATGGAATTCACCAGAAATTATTCTGATATAGTCAAAAATTCTTCGTAAACCAATCTCAATCATACTGTAATCTAGTGGTAATGCCAGGTAATCTACTTTGGATGTGGGCAGGATTATCCAGGGCGATTCCCATTTTCCATGACAAAAAATACACGTAAAATGACTTATTTTAAGTTATTAAACAACATTTCTGCCAAAACAATTATAGCCACAGGTGGTTACAAAACAAATAAATTGAGAACAAAATTCTCCCAGTTTGCTAATAATTTTAATTACAATTTAAAATTATTAACAAATTGGGCGAATTTTAATTTGAAGACGGTCCATCAAAAGGTTTTTGATAAATTAATTGGGATAATCTAGACATTATGCCCTGCTCCAAATATACAAAATATATTTCAATAGTAATTGTCTAGTTATGAGAATAACACTATCCAAACTGTCACAATTTATCCTTTTTATGGTATTTTGAATTGTGCGTTTTCATTATTTTGTTTATTTATTCTAACCTAACCTAAAACGTAATTTCTTTATTTAACTGCCCAATCGCCAGGCAATCACTGTCAGCGTAGGAGCCGTCAGGAGAAGCCCACTTTCACAGTGTCTATGGCGGAGCAGGGCATACTGTACAGGATGTCATTTCTAGGCAGTTTTTCGATGAAAACGAACATGAAATTGATAATTTCGAGGATTAGGAAGGAATTCCAGTATATTTCTAGGATTTCCAGAGTCAAAAAATCCATCATAATCCCAGGATTTTCAGTGCTTTACACCTCTTTTTGTTGATAGGGTGTCATTTATATGCCGTTTTTCGATGAAAACGAATACGGATTTCGTATTTCTATGATTTCCAATATACCGGTAGATTCTCTGTAGAATAGCCATGTGAAAATAAACATGAAATCGAAAATTCTCATGCTTAAGAAGTAGTTCAGGAATATTTCCAGGATATCCAGGACCAAAAAATCCAAAATACTACGGACCCACCAAAATTTACTGCGGTAAAATTAACGCGATCATGGCATTGACAAGTTAATAATTCACACGGTAATAATATAGCGGACAAACCGTGGCGTGAGCTAAGCGCAGTGGTAACTGTAAACAAGAGTAGGAAATAAATATAAAATTGCATGCTTTCTGTAAACTGGGAAATTATGGACCCAGTTATAATTTCTAAAGCGAAGAACTATTCGTAGAAATGCTGCATTGGGCTACGATATTAAGCCTATATCGTAGCATTGACGTATTGCACATGTTTACATTTTCGTAAGTTTTATATCGCCGTCCATTACGAATTTCTCGACAACTCGGCAAATAATCATTGGAATATTATTTGCAAACACGTGCGCAGCAGACGCGTTGACACCAAAACAAACAGTGGTGCCCCACAAAATGAAGTTGCATAGGGATTTCCCTGTCCTAGGGAAATTGTAGTGAAATAAGTGACTGGCCACGCTGGCGTCGTCAAAATCATCGAGATAATTTCAAAGACCGCGTTATTACCGTGTCAAAAATTGACGAGATGAAACAGACAGCCCAAATTGACGCGTTCTTTCAACTTATCGCGTTAATTTTGGCTGGTCTGTCCGAGGTGTTACAATTCCAAGATTTCCCGTGTAGATACTGTGTAATGCAGCTCATTAGTTTACATGGCGTCGTTTGCAGTCAGTTTTCCAGTCAAAACGAACATAAAATCGAACATTTTAGTACACATGTATTTCCAGGATTCCCATGGACAAAAAAATCCATTAGAATTCCAGTATTTCCAATGCTGACACCAATCAACCGATTCCAAAATCCGACGCAGAACCGCCATTCCAAATTCCTGCATTGCAGTTGCTGGTTTCGTTTCCATTAAATACCCAAACAAGTTCCCAATTTTTTTCATAGCAGCAAACATTTTTGGGAGAATCATAATTTCCAACATGAACCATTTTCCCTTCCCGTCCGCTTTAAAAAACAATAAATAAAGCCGCAAAAAGACAGAACACGAAAGATAAAATGATAATAAAAAGAAAATAATAGCAATAACGAAATGGCATTCTTTTCGCTGTAGAGCCAATTATACATTTCAAACCAGAATGGTGGTAACCAAACACGGTCCCAACCACCTCACAAACGTCAAAAAAACCTGCTAAACCGAGCAGAAATCTCTCAGGGGTCACGCTCGACTGACCCCCCAGGGGTCGCTCGGGGTTTAATGGACTGCTTCATGGGCAACGCCATGCCCTCGTATCGTGTCAGTGTCTGCCATATGGTTTAACGTGTTTTTTTGTTTTTATTTTCACTTTTAGATTTATGGTCTGGATGCAGCGGGGGTGATAAACAACGCCTTACACTCATTAGCAGGGTGGGATCCCACCCCAGCAGCGAGGTCTTGGTCAGCCCAAGTTCTATTGCATTTTGACCCCCAACAAGCCAGATGGAGTTTGCGTTCAACAGCAACAGCAGCGACAGTCACATCCTGGACACCGGAAGTGACCTCCTGGCGACGGAGGCCAGCGCCACCAACGACAGTGGCTCGCAGCTCGCCCCGGATGCCACGCACCTCATCTTCACCGTGCTCTACCCCAGGGGCGCCACCATCTTCGCGGCTGCCTGTTGCATCCTCTTCGTCATTGTGGGCACCATAGGTAGGTTGAGACTGCCATGAGGCAAGGAGAGGCATGCGTCAAGAGGCACATTTCATCTAATATGTGTTATTCGAGTACGATTATGACAAGTGGCCCACATGCCATCACATTTTCATGTGGCATTGAAGGACTCAAGGACGCATGCGTCAATAGGCGCAGATGCCAGTTCTCATTCGATGACGCAAGAGAGACTTGCGTCAAGATGCACTCATGTCATCCAATATTAGTCTCATCTGAGTACGCAAGGAAAGGCATGCATCAAGAGACACTCGGTGCCATTCCATAACAAGGTCTCATCCGTGAACTATGATCAGAACGCAAGGAGAGACATGTGTCAAGAGGCACTCATGCCATCCAATATTTGTCTCATTCGAGTATGCAAGGAAAGGCATGCACGCAAGGAGATGCATGCCGAAGTGGCACACGTGTCATCCAATATACGTCTCATTCGATGACGCAAGGAGAGGCATGCGTCAAGAGGCGCAGATGCCATTCGATGTCCAGTGCTCATTCGATGACGCAAGAGATACATGCGTCAAGAGGCATTCATGCCATCCAATATTAGTCTCTTTCGAGTACGCATTCAAGAAAAGGCATGCATCGGTGCCATTTCATAACAAGGTCTCATCCGAGAACAATGATTAGAACGCAAGGAGATGCATGCGTCAAGTGACACACATGCCATTACATTTTCAGGTGTCATTCAAGGACACAAGGAGAGGCATTCCTCAAGAGGCACACGTATCATCCAATATACGAATCATTCCACGACGCAAGGAGAAGCATGCGTCATTTGGCACATGTGACATCCGATATTCAAAGGCTGCTTAACATCGGAATATTCCCTGCTGCTGCTCTGCTTCACCATAGACACTGAAGAAGTGAGCTTCTCCTAATGGCTCGTAGGTTAGCAGTGATTGCCTACAGACTAGGGGCAGCACAAATAACGTGCACAAATTATGTATATTTCATCCCAGCTCGTCTGGTAGACACGGATAGCACCTGTCCTAGCTGTCGCAATTTATACTTTGTGTGTTTTGTGTGTCTATCCTAAGCTATCCAAATCTAACAATGTACTGGTACGGACCTACCATTGTTAGCTAGCTGAGAACTAGACAACGAGGATAGGTTGTGTGTAGTGTGTGTCTATCCTAACCTAAACACACACAACACAAAACACACACAATATACAGGTAAATTGCGACAGCTAGGAACGGTGGTATTTGTGCCTACCAGACAAGCATTATTTTGCGCACATTTGGAGCAGGGAACATTCCGTAGTATATTCTCAGTGTCATTCGAGGATGCTACGGTGCTTGTCCTAAATGGCATATGGAATTCCCTTGCCTCTACTCTGGCAACTTACTGATTCAAAGAACGATGTGTGACACACGTGACATCCAGGTCAGCTAGATCAGAAACTGCATGTACAATGTTAGAGTAAATAATGATAGGTTACTTGAAACTGCTTGATTCAAGAGGGTCAAAGAGGTGAACCGAGGTACACATTCTCCTAGATGGCCAGAGCAACCTCTCGACCCTTGCATTTTTCACATTGTTTTTGTTTTCTCTCCAGGTAACTCCGTGACTGTTTTGGCCCTGAGTCGCTGCGTGAAGTTGCGCAACAACGCCACCACTGCGTTCGTCATCAGCCTTAGTGTCGCCGACCTCTTGTTCTGCGTCTTCAACCTGCCCCTGACAGCCTCCCGCTACATCTACGAGGACTGGGTTCTGGGGGACACCCTGTGCGTCCTTTTCCCATTCCTATTCTATGGCAACGTGGGCGTATCGCTCATCTCAATGACCGCCATCACCATCAACAGGTATGTCGCCCAGAGAAACTCTCGACCTCGGCAACCTTGCCCCGAAGAGTCAGAGCCCATCCCTTTTGGGAGGATCTCGAGGAAAATTTAATGTCCGAGGAACCATGTCCAGAAATTAGCGTAATGGTCACGTCGTCCACCCTCTTTCACCTTGCTGCTTGGGTGGTTGTCGACAAAAAGTCTTCAGATGAGAAGATAAGTTCAACAGGCCCTCGACTTATTGCCCCGTACACGTTTCTGGTGAATTCTTCGAGAAAACTTGTTTGGAAATGGCAGAAAAATGAAATTCGAAATTTTTGGTCATGTGATGACAATACTTGGACGCCCCCTTAGTGAACTCACCCACTGCATTGAATCAATTGCTGATGTTGACATGGTGACTACTAATTTCTGAAAACGAAGTTCCCTGAATTTTCAAAGTTCTCCAGGGTCACATTTTTCCAGGTTCAAAAACGCATTTTAATCAGGGTGTCTACTGGATTTGGTATTGCAAATTCCATGACTTTTCCATGACTTCGAAATTTGTTCCATGCCTATTAGAACATGGGGCCGTTCAAGTTTTATGTCATGGCTAAACAGCGATTTTTAGAAACAATATCTACCACTGTTGAGACAAGCATTTTTGCGAAAATAGGTGACAAATGAATTTAAACAAAATATTCTATGACCCTGTTGTAAATTTAATGACTTTTCTATGACATTGATGTAAATTTCATGACTTCCATGACCGGTAGGTATGCTATTAAAAACGATATTTAGTAATAATGGTAAGGAAACGCCATAGGTGAAATTTACGCAAAATGATCTCAAATGGTAGGTTTTAGTCAACTAATTTACGAACATTTCTTCAAACACTTTTAGTTATATTTTCCTTGAAATGTTTGTTTTTTGGAAATAATAAGGAAAGAAATTTTTGAGGTTTTTTTCTAAACTAGATCCCTACTAATACAGTTTAGACAATTTTGAAAATCTCAGAAATATTAATATTGTCAGAAATTACTCGACATACCATTACTCGGTTCATATCAAAATTTGCAACTCAATTTCCCTGATTTTCCCTGACTAAATCTGATTAATTTCCCTGACTTCCATTCACTTTCCGTGACTTAATGGTCAAAATGTCAACTTTTCCCAGACTTTCCCTGGCGGTATGAACTCTGACTTATCATCACCTAACACCATTCTTGCATCTTCAGATACATCTTGATCGCTCACTACCAGTGGTATGACCGCCTCTACCAGAAGCTGAACATCATCCTGATGATCGCCTTCGTTTGGGCCTTCAGCTTCGCCATTTTGGTTCCCACCCTGCTCGGTTCCTGGGGTCAGTTCGGCTACAGTCCAGAAACCTTCTCCTGCACCATCCTGCGCAAGGACGGCAAGTCGCCCAAGAAGTTCCTCTTCCTGTTCGGATTCCTTCTGCCCTGCATCGTCATCGTCATTTCCTATTCCTGCATTTTCTACAAAGTCCGCCAGAGCCGGCACAACGTAGCCGCTCACGGGTATGTTTTTAAAAACTCCCAAAACATGGTGAATTTTTTTCAATGGGTCAGTAATCTTGTCCATTCTGGTTCCAGATCCAAATCTCCATCCAACGGTTCTCGGACCAACGGCTCCAGCAGCCCCAGTGGCAAATGCAGCCAATGGGGTGAGGACCTGCGCCTGACCCGCCTCATGCTCATCATCTTCCTCACCTTCATCATGTGCTATCTGCCCCTGATGATCGCCAACGTGTTCATTCCCGAGAACGAGCATCCGGTCCTGCACGTAATGGCTTCCATCTTAGCATATGCCAGCAGTTGCATCAATCCCTTCATCTACGCCTTCCACAACCGGCAGTACCGCAATGCCTACTGCCGGGTTCTTTGCTGCTTCCGGCAAGGCTTCAACGGCAGCATTGGCAGGCAGACTGCTAGCTCGCACTCCAACAGCCGCTCCAATTCTGGCATGGGCAAGACCATGGCCACCGACGTCTACCAATACAACGTGGTGTCCAACAAGGTGCAGACCTTGTCGCTGAAGCCCAACGGCGATGCTGAGTCATATATTCCAATAAACCAATAAAAAGCTGCCGAGGAAGCCATCCACTGACAGTCATGGTAGCGGACAAGCTCAAGGAGCTTGGAAAATCTTTTTTAAGAATCAGCCATCGATGACTTTAGCAAGATGCTGTCAGCTCAATCAAGGAGACTCGTGAGCTGACAATGGCATTTTGTTATCAGAAACAATGGACCAATGGCATCCTGCTGCTGATGAGCAATGACTTCAATGGACCTTCAATGATTTCTGTTGAGGTGAAATCATTATAGATGAAAAACGATCCACGGCATCAACTGGGGTGATACAATATCAGCCAATGACTTTTGGTAAGGGCAATTCAGCTATTGCTGAAATGCAAGGATGCATTTATTTACAGGTCGAGAACATGTACCTAATTGATAATACATGTATACAGGACTATTATTCTTGGAAGGTGTCATGACTTCATGTCTAAGACCAAACAAAGAGGCCAAATAGTCAGTCACGTCCATTACAAGTGCGATATTACGAGATGCGCTTATCATAGTTACTCCATAGTTAATGAAGGTAGATATCTGGTTATTGCATACTTAATGTACGCATAGTGTCCTGCAGGATTCAATGAATCAGCAGAGCTTTTTTGTTATTTGTGCCCAACCCATCACGACTGGCATCATGCTTGAATATCGATTTTTTTTATATTCCTAGCGATTTTCTACTTAGCAACTTTTGTACGCGTGTAACATATGAAATAAATGCATTTTGTACCATTTTATATAAATAATGCGCTCCTTCTTTTATTCTATGTCGTTTTTCTAACAGTTTCTACATGACCGGTCAACACAATAAAAATCATAGCACTCCAAACAAAACACAGATGGAGTCTCCACCTTAATTTTCTCAATTACTTCAAAATGAGACCCTGTAGTATCATCAACATTCGCATCAAAGTTTAGTTTGGCTGGAATGCTTAGAATAAACCACTCGGCCCTTTTTGATGACGTATTCGATCAAGTTATCGTGACCCGCCATCTGATAAATCAGATGCTCCCATCTGGAAAGCAAAGTAAACATCCATTTATTTGTTGGAAATAAATGTTATCTGCGCATTGTGCCGAATGCCAGCTACTGTATGTCCAGGAATGTGGTGGCGACACATGAAATGTAATGTCTTCCGTTCGATTACTAATAAATCCAAACTGGTGGCGCTGTCTGATAACATATGTTTAAACACGGCCTTGGGGCCAAACTTTTTAGTTTTGCCATTGCCAATGTATGGCAAAATCGCGCATCTAGGCGCCATCTTGTTGTAAGAGCTAGGCCAATGCACCCACAGCATTACAGATGAACCATCTGCTGAGATGGACCATGGACATTGGAAAGTGTTCACAAGCAAGAACACTTGAGTATATGATTAATTACAGTCATACAGCCAATTAGAATTAGCAATTAGCATGGAATACCTTGATGCGTTGATGATGATCAGATCGCCGTTCTTGCCACGTTCCAAAGAACCGTGGGAGGCAGATCGTCCCAGAGAGGCCGCTGCATTCAACGTTGCCGCGACCAGGGCCTCGGCCATGCTCAAGCGAAAATAAATGCAAGCCAAATGCATTGTCAACGGCTATGGTGAAAATGGTTAAAAAATGGCAAAAATCAAGATCTAGACAGCATTCTAGAGATGGAGAACGTTCAAGTATAGTCATCATCTTTGGGGCCAGATGGCTGACCAAATGACGATGTCGCAATACCTCTCTACAATTTGGATTCTCTATAATGTTACACAGTTTTTCCATTAACACAGAGTGTCTACTGGATTTGATATTGGAAATTCCATGACTTTTCCTGCGATTTTCAGAAACATTCTCTACCAAAGTGATGACATGATTATTGGCTAAATAACGCCGTAGGCGGGTTTTTTTCCCCTGTAAAAATAGGTGACAAGTGAAGAATTTTAACCCAGATTTTTATTTTGGGAATCAATCAAAGTCAAAAATTCCATTAACCTGACGCAAATTTCATGACTTTTCCATGACCCTGATGTAAATTTCATGGCTTTTCCATGACTTTCATGACCGGTAGGCACCCTGTAACATTAGGGGAACCCCTCTAAGTAGGACACCCCGTAACTTATAAATTGGAAAGCGTTTCATGCACCATCGGCGAGATTTTTGTCACATAGAATGAAATGGCCCATTTTTGCAAAATCTACTTTCCCACACCCCCATGGAGATTTCGAACTGAGTTTTCAAGCGTGACATCACAAAAGACATCTGAATCACGTGACTTTTACTTTTCCAAACCGAACTAGGGCTAGAACCACTGCGTATTGGAGAAAATATAATTACGGCCTGCACTACATATTACATTGTCAGCAGTGTCAACGTTTTTTGAAAACTTCGCAAACTCTTTAACTCCTTTAATATGCACCATAGGTGACCGACATAGAGAGGTTTCACTGTACTTGAACGTTTCCATGGCTGTCACAGCGTGTAAGCAAAGGTAAATGTGCAATTTTTTGGCAACGGCAGCCATCTCTGATAAGAGGCTTTCAACTTCTTTTCAGTCCCTTTGGCGACATGTTGCACACCCGCTTACCATTGACAGGCAATAGGCATTGGGGTTGAAATCCGAGCCCAAAGCCACCGGAACGCCCCTTTGGATCATTTGGCGCACAGGGGGAGCTTTCAAGCGCAATATATAGGCAGTCGTTGGTAACAGCACAGCGACGCATTCCTTGCTGGCCATGGCCCGGATGCCATCTTCGCTGATTTCCTCCAGGTGGCTGATGGCTTCCGCCTCCAGATCCGCCCCCATCTGATCAAACAAAATCTCTTAGCAAGGATTAAAGGATGAAGCCATGGTCTAGACTAGTAATCGCTTAAACCTCCTAAAAGCTCAACTACTTCAATCCAGAAACCAATACCAGCTTTCGATAGGTGCCACTCCAGAACGGCATAGACAGGAAGTACATAAAACGATCAAATGATCAACAGTGTACGTACTTCAGCCGAGCCTGTAGAGTGGAGCTCATCCCCATGGAAGTTGAGCCTGAGACCCAAATTTCGACCGGCTTGTAAAATCTGCCGCGATTGGTGAACATTGAACACGCCTTGCTCACAAAACACGTCAATGTTGTCTACTGCAATTTCCCCGCTGTCCATACACTTCTTCACCAGTGGCAATTGCTCGCATATCACTGCTTGAGTAGCCTCATCTGAATCCTTTCCTCTATGGAAAGTCAATTTAACTTTTAATACATGTATATCTATCTACGTGTTCTATTCTGTTCTATACGTTACCTAATAAGCAGCACTAGGGGTGTCGTGTGTTGGGGGTCAATATATCCATACCCAGTCCAGATTTCCCATGGAAATCCATTAAATCTTATGTAGGAAATAATGGTTTGATGGGAATTTTTTGCAATTTCCAAGATTTCCCATACTTTGAATGGGAATAAATATTGGAAATGCAAAGGTCAAATTGGTTATGTGGCATAATAAATACTGACCATAATATGCTATCGGAAATATTGGTTTTGTGCCCGTTTAAACACGGTTTAATAGGAAATATGGGATTTCTTGGCCAGCAGAACCAATGAAAATTATTGGAAACATTAACTTCCAATTTAATGTCGAAAATGCATACATTACACCAATGGTAAGACGCTCTACAACTTTTTAATTAAATTTTTCGACTTATATTCACTTATTGGTATAGATGGACCATAAAACACATCACCATAACACATTCGTAATGGGAACCAATCCCCATCTTCAACAAAAATAAATATGGCAATTTTTTTGCCGAATAACCTTATTCATTTAAGTTTATATTACATGTTATGATGTAAATCCATTCTTAGCCACAGTTGGTCTCGACATCTCAAATCCCAACCTGTATAAAACACCCCATCCCACCAACCACGCACCTGGGTATAGCGTGTGCTCCGCAGAACGTGCTGGAAATCTCAATGGGCAGCTGTCGCTTGGCCTTCTCCAGCACCCTCAGCATTTTGATTTCCGTTTCCGGTTCTAGTCCGTATCCGCTCTTGCACTCCACGAGGGTGGTGCCGCAGCGCAACATGGTCCCTAGTCGTTCTGCCAGCAAGGAATATAAGTGGTCGAAGGTGGCGCTGCGGGTGTGTTCCACGGTGAAATGGATACCACCACCTGCCTCATGGATCTGCATGTAGGTGGCACCAGAGAGCTTTGATGGAGTCGAAAAGAAACCGCTGAGTTCAGGAATGCGTTCAATCCTGGTTCGATGGCGCTACGATGACATAATGCTGTCACGTACCTTCATTGAGAACTCGTGAACACGGTCGCCAGCCCACACAGGATGAGTGTGCCCATCGATTAAGCCTTAGAAAAATAATTGGTGATAAATTAGCTTTTTATAACCTTTCTACTAGTTAACGTGTTTCATCTCTGTCTGGTTCAACCTTTTCGAAGTCATTTTTAACCAATTTCCTGACGTTTTAGAGTGCTGAAATTTGGTACACATCTTAATTTCGCTAAACATTTGATTGTATTAAAATTCATGGATAAATGCCACTCCCTTTTTTGCGTTTATAACAACTTTAAAAGTAGACAAAATGCATTCGATAGCGTGGTGGCACTGGTCAACGTACGTGTGTCTGGTAATTCGGACTGCAATATGGCCCCAGAATGCATTTCGTTTTAACAACTGCTCGGATACGTGAAAAACTTAATGTTTTTTCTGACGACTTCAGAGTTTCCACTGAAATTTTCAAGTCGACTTCCCAGACATTCTTGACAACTTGTTGGTCATTTCCCTGACATTTTGCATATTTTTTTACAAATAAGAAAAAGGCTGAATTTTATCTCAATTTTTATGAAGGGCGACGACTGATCGATTAACCCCGGTATTTTCTGATTCTTTCTGGTTTTCCAGAAAGTGGGAACCTTGCCCTTATTTACCTTAAGAAGATACAAAGGAAGTGCAAAGAAACAAAATTGCATGGCATTTGTTATTTTTTATTATCATCTTTATTCAAATTATGGAATTTAAAAAGCCGCCAGGGATACGGCTGTAGCATTTGGTTTATATTTAGAAATGTATGCAGAGGAAATTAGGGAAATCTACCATACTTGCCCAACAGAACAATAAATACCTGGAAGAACGCATTTTCCAGAAGCGTCGATGACCTCCTCAAACACAGCGGCTTTGAATTTTTCGTCGATCACAAAGTCGTAGCCAAAATCCACAATTTTACCGTCCCTATTTTGTGGAAGAAATTAATGAATAATCCCTACTGAAATTTGAAACAAAAGTTCCCAGGGCTGCTGACACCATTTTGGAACTCAATTTTCGAACGTCGAAGCGCATGACGTCACAGAACGTGACGCTCACGTGATTCCACGAGAAAAAGAACAGCGTTTCCAAATTACGGAGTCTCCGAACGCAAAATGAGTTTTTAACCAAAATAAAGGCATTTTGTATGCGAAAATGTTGACTTACTCCCCGGTCACAAGACTCAAACCCTGTCCGTTCTGCTTTTGCAGCACGAAGATATTATTCATTTCATCTCCTTTCAAAAATGGCTGTTTCTTGTCGCAAATGCAAACCAGTTGCTCGGCTCCACGAACTAAAAGACGACCTCTGGTCTCCATCTTGCAGCGATACAAGTCACGATTTTGGTCTCAGCCAGGCCAAACAATACATGCTAGTAAAGCCTCTGAACAAACAAACTTTTTATTTTAATTGCCCCTGTACTAATCCACCATCAGCTTATTTCGAAAGTATTTAAGACAGAGACGATAACAGCGTTGTTAATTTCTAGAGGTCAACAAGCGCCTCCCAGAACCAAAACTGACACACACGGAGCTCTGTAGTGGCCTTGGAAATTTTTTATTGGTCTGTTAGGCTAGGCTTATCATAATGGAAATTAAGTATTAGTCATATTCTGATAGTCAATACAACATGTTTTGGTTTACCAAACTGGATGAAATTTTAACGACTGATTAGCCATTATTTAAATCATCCAAAAATCTAAGGTAAAGCCAAGACAATTAGGTACACTTTAAACCAACAGGGCCTTCTGTTGCGTCAAAAACAGTGCAATTTTTGCCAAACATCAATTAATTACTGTTTCATATTGCTGCACCTTCCGAAATTCAAATGATTTACAAACGATTTTAAAACTTTAAGGAATTGCGGAATAAAAGGACCATCAAAACGTTACAAGTCTGCACAGCCCAAAACAGTGATATTTGAATAACACGCGTTGCAAACAGGGTATATTCAGTTCAAAATTATTGTCATTCATTCGACCAGTCATTGCTTTTACTAAACTTTCATCAAATTTTAACGAAATTTTGTTGTTTTTAAAAATACTAACAATTTCCAAAAAATCCATTTGGCTTTCCGGCACATCAACTATGTCATGCTAGATTGCCAATTTTGTTATTTTAAGGATGATCTTAATTTAATAAGACAATTTCACATTATTATGACGTTTTGGACTGAGAATAAAGCTTGCAAATACATTAACGTGAAAATAACATCCCCGAAAAATGATTATTTTCAATTTGCGTTTATCTGAATGGAACAAGCAGCGCCATCTAGCCAAGGGGAACGCGTTGCCAAGCAACCAAAGACGCTTAGCTTCGAATTAATAGTATCTGCATAGGAAAATGAGTTTGGGGGCATTCACATCGATTTACGTTGAAATTAAGCCTTAATAACAAAAGAGTGCACAAAACATGGCTGGGACACAACTGATACTGCCCAAAATCAACAAGAAAATGAGGACGCCAGTTAGGACCATTTTGGAGCCAGCCAGCCCAGAGGGTGAAATGCTCAATTTGCCCCATCTGCCAGGTTCGTAAATAAACTTAGCATTTTAAAATTAAATTTAAAAACATCTGTCGATCCGAGCCTCAATCTGTGCCTTAATTACAGCGCCATTTGCATAAAGTAAACAGGCCTGCATTAACCCTTCCCATAGGGTGACTCGCACAATAATATTAGTTGTACCAGATAACCAGAGGCGGTCGAAAATGATATTTTTTTCTCAAAACATTGTCTATTAGTCCAATGAAACATCTGCACTTCAAAAAACCCATTTTTGTTCGATGTTGTGCTGCCTTTGACAAATAAAGCAGGACAAAGAGGGACATAGATAACAGGGTGTCTACTGGGTTTGATATTGTGACTTCAAAAAATGTTCCATGACTTTTAGATTATGAAGCCATTCAAGTTTTATGTCATCAATAAATAGTGATTTTCAGAAACACCACCACAGTGATGATAAGATTATAGGCGATTTTTTTTTGCGAAACTGAATGAAAAGTGATAAATTTAAACCCAATTTTTTATTTTATGAATCAATCAAAGGCAAAAATTCCATGGCTGTGATATAAATTTCACGACTTTATCATGACTGCCATGGCTGGTAGACATTCTGTTAGATATTTAATTAATTATAGCTATTCTAAAACGATTACCTTTACTTTCCCAGATGTGCTGATAAATGACAGAAGTTTTATTGGCTTACCAGCCATCATTAACATAAATGTTTATGCTTATGTTACATCAATAAACTAAATGCTGTTCTGTGATTGACATGTATAGTCCTAAATACCATCTTATACTTTCAGTAAAAAGATGAAAAGAAGAGGGATTTCATTTCCATATGTAGGGCACAGATAAATTGATTTTAGCTACTCTAAAAAATTTCCTTTACTTTTCCTGACAAGTTGATAAATAACAGAAGTTTTATTGCCTTCCCCTGCCATCCTTAACATAAACACGTATTGCATAATTACTTTTACATAACTTATATACTCATCTGCGACTGACATGTAATGTCATTATACAGATCAAAAAATATTTTGGAAAAACATTTTCATTTTTGACACATTCGCAAACTACCATAGCACATTGACTTTCCATGACATTAAATCTGTTGACTTCCATCAGGTATTAAAGAAATGATGGAATAAGTGTGTTAATATTGACTTATTTTGACAAAACCTGGCAAATAAGGAAAGTTTTCATTGTATTCCTATGGTACCAAGGAACAGATTGACGAATTGGTTATTAACCAGTGGTTATAGGTCATTAACCAGGCGAACTGGTTAAGCAAACAAACATCTAAAAGCTGGTTAACAACCCCTGAACTTTCCTTGACATTATAACAAATAAACAAGTTTTCATTGCTTTTCATAAACTTCCAAGACAAATTCCTATGTACGATCAAATAATACAATTTCCAAACATTAAACCAGACAAAGTAGGCAATAAGGAAATTGGTTCTGACTTGCTATCAATTGTTTTTCTAAATTCCTCAATTTTCGAAAATAATACGTTAAATTACACTGACTCATTCTTTGCAGTGATTCCAAAGAAAAAGAAAGCCAAGAAGAGCATCAGGGAATACATCGACAAAAAGCGAGAATTATGTCTATTGGAGGTAACTAGACAATAACTATGTCCAAAAAACGTTGTGCTTAATGTCGCAATTAGCGTTGATTTTTGGGTTTAATCCCAAAGTACAACATGAGCCTGAGACGAGAAGAAGTTGAGATGTTGGCTGAAAAAGTGAGAAAAGAAGAAGAAAGCCTAAATCGAGCTGAAAAGCAGCTGAAGATGGAAGAAGAAACCTTTGAGAAACGTCTTCAGGAAAGCAAGCAACTTTGCGAAGAAGCCAGCAAGAGGTTTGGGGCACCACGCCATTTTACACGCCAGGTGGCGCCACTGTATGACAAAATTATTTGTGAAATCTGAAATGTTTTCAGAGCAGAAATGGCCATCACTCTCAAAATGGATAAAAACAAGGAGCTGAAAAGACTTAAATCCCACATCGATTCGATCGGAAGCGAAATATCCAAATATCAAGATTCCCTTCAGGAACTGCGGGGTTACGAAAAGTTCATTCAAGATGTCATGGCTGTGGTAAACAAATGTAGTTCTATTACAAAATATCCCTAATCTGGAATACTCTGTAGTGGTTTTAAAATTCATTGCATGTATGACCAGGACAGTGAAACTTTTTGGGATAACCCAGAGGGGCTGTTGGCCAACTACGACAAGTTGCGAGACAAGAACAGCCGCCTACTGGACATCGTGATCCTCGAAGAAAACGCATCTGAGATGGTCAAGGATTACACGCAGTGGGTTCGAAAAACCATGTAAGCAGAAACCCATTCGTTTGAAGATTTTTTTGTGAAAAAAAACCATCAGAATTTAGAACTAATCTAAACTGAAATGATAACCAGAGATAGCGCTGTCCATCAGCTGGAAGAATCACACGCTGGTCTGAACAGAAAGTACAAAGAAGCACAAGATAAATTAGCCGATTTGAAACAAGCTCAAAAGTAAGTTCAATTTGGTACAACAAGGTTTTTAAGAATGTACATGTACCGGTAATTTCTTTGGTTTCTGTGATGTACATGCATCTTTTGCTATCAATGTTCCTTAATAAAAACAACAGATATTCGTACAATAATATCCAACTAATTATGGGAAAGGAACATTCATCCAAGTCAGTGATGGCAATCTTTGACCGAAAAAACGATGAATACAACGAAATTTCTATCCAAACTCTATAGGAGAATTTTTTTCATAACAGCACCACAAATGCGGGACTTTAACAAAAATAATTACAGGGTGTTTAGTGGATTTGTTATTTCAAATTCCATGATTTTTTCCTGACTTCAAAATTTTTTTCCATGCCTATTAGAATACGAGGCCGTTCAATAGATGACAAATGAAGAATTTAAACATAAATTCTTATTTTGTGAATAAATGAAAAGACAAAATTTCCATGACCCTGTTTAAAATCTCATGACTTTTCCATGAACCGTCAATTGCATGGCTTTTCCATTACTTCCATGACCTGTAGACACCCTGAATTATAAAAAAATCACGAATCAACATTTGGTGTCCTTATCCCCCCCAAAGACGATAACATAATACTTGAACGTTCCAATTTTCGCAACAGCATTAACTTGGAATGATGCTCGTGGAATTTTTTCCAATGGAGAACTTTTCTGCTTTACCAGTAGTTGCTTAAAATTAGTTGAAAACAGCCAGAGTTCCAACTCAAATTCTCAAGTCGATTTCCCTGACAACTTCTCAGCCATTTTCCGGACATTTTACATGATTGTTTTTAAATAACGAAAAATGATGGAATTTACCCCAAATTGTTATAAAAATGTTCACTAATCAATTGGCTGATGCAAACAATCCCAATTTCCCTTACATTCCCTGATTTTCGTCGAGTTTTCAGAAAGTGAAAACCCTGACAACCTAATATTGCTGTTAATGGAGAAACTGAGAAATAATATAACGAAATCTCATTTGCATAACAACATTGTATTTCTTTTGGAAGAATTTGCTATTGCAAAGACTTTAATCAAAAACTGGGTTAACAGGATGGTTTTAATTTAGAATTTTGCAGGTAAAACTGCAAGATAGCAGATGTTTAAAGTTTGTGGAAGACGACAGCAGGTTGCGATCGAAGATCGAAGAGGTTTACGAAGCGAGCTTGAAGCCCAACTATGCCGGATTAGAGTAAGGACTCACGGAGCATTTCTGGAATAGTAATCTCCAAAAACTCGATCAAATATTTTTCAGGCCCATCGACTTACTGGTCGAATTGGAAACCCAGCTTTGGGACTTTATGGAAGCTGTGGACCAACAGCCCAAAGCGACAGTTCGGCAACTTTTAGTGGTAAGCAGTCTTCATAAATCCGATAAATCTCATGCCAGGCATGTGGCCAGTTGGTATACAGTTTTTCACATTTTTTCACATCCAAGAATCTGATATTTTTCACATTTTTTCACGTGCAATTATCTGGTTTGTCACATTTTTTTCACATGAAAATATCTGATTTCTTCACATTTTTTTACCCAATATTTTTGAAAAAATAGCTATTTGAAGAGCTATAACAGTGCATCTCAAACTGCAGGACGCGCCCCACCTACGATATTGAGAACTCCATAGGGAATTTTGTTTTACACAAATAGACCAGAAAATGTGGATTTCGGCTTGCTTTTCTAAAAAAATGTATGATGTAAAATTTAATATCAGTGTTTAAGTGAACAACGTAGGCGATTTTTTTTAATTTGACCAAAAAATGGATTTCAAGTGTAATTGGATGGAAATGATTTTTAAGGCGTAACGCATTATTTTTAAGATTCTTATAAATATTAGCCTTCAAAAGAGCGCCGCAGGCAATTTTTTTTTAACAAATTGATAAACATAATCAAATTTTAGCACGCAATTGCCATTTTTACCCAATTTTTCACATTATTCACGCAAGAGTATAAATTTTCACATTTTTCACACTGGCCGCATGCCTGCATACACACAGAGCATTGTGAATCAGTAAATCAATCAGTTCAAACTAGTGTACATGTAAATTCTTTTCATTTGTCAAAAACCTTCTTAAACAATGATTTTCAGATGAGAATTCAGCAGAGAAGAGAAAGCCTTCGAAGATCAAAATTGGCGTCCCGACGACCGGACGAGAGCTGCAAAAGGTGCCAAGAAAAGGCAAAGCGAACGACTTCGGCAAGTGTCTTAAAGTCAAGCTAGGGCCGTTTAAACCACCTCAGGTCAAATCATGTGAAACCATGGGGCGAACTCGAAATACATCGAGCTCGAGCCAGTCTCATTCGCCTTTGGCTCATCATCGGTGGATTCGACCCTGCTGCCGGGTTACACCAAACTCCGGTTAGCGTAATCCGGGGTCCTTTATGAGGATTTAAACGCTGGTTACCTTAATCGGAGTTTGTTGAAGCCCGTCAAGCGCAACGCAAGTTCGTTACAGGCGTTAAGTCGAAAGTCACCTCAGATTGAAAACTTTTTAGGAATCACCGGGTATGGCAAAACTCTGGACTTTTAAGTCTCGTTCCACCCACCCTCAATCCTGCAGTGGTATCCTCATTGGTGCTTTAGTCGACAATTTCAACATTGCTGTCCTTGCCTAGTATCAACAATTAGGCAAAAATTGGGATGTTCCAAACGAACTTGCGTACTTTGCACAAATATATGTCTCGAAAAGCCTCAGAATGACATTTTGCAAAAAAAGTAATAATAATAATGATAATTAATAAAAAATGTGATAAGCATGGCGATAAGCTCAGTTTTATCAACTTGATAAAAAGTGGAATGCAGATGAAGATTCTTTCTTCATCATCGGGTTTTGTAAGAAAAACAAAGTATGAAATTGACAAATATGAAAGGAAAGACACATACAGGTCCTAAGACAGTTTCCCAAACATGGGTTAATTTCATGACTTCTCCATGACTTCCATGACCAGAATTTGCGAATTCATTTCTGATTTTTCATGACTTCCACGTCCAGAATTTCCAAATTCATTTCATGATTTTCCCATGCCTGGTAGATACCCTGACTAAGTACTCTGAAGAAAGTAATCAGACAGTCAGTGTGTACCGATGCTCTGAATCAGTCTAACTAAATATTTGTCATTAAATCATTTTTGCTGTTGCTACTTGCTATTACAAATATTTTACGTCAATTGGGAAAAAGAGACTTTCTAATAAGTGGTTTTTGGGTGATGAACGAGAAAGTTTGGTAAACGCTGCATTATTTATAGAAAAAAAAAGCCAAAATAGATTTAAAATTAGAAAAAATGCAACCACTTTCGTCGAATTTTTCGCCGTAACTTAAATAAAACAAGTCTTTTTGAGCTTATTTGGCAAAAACAAGCTATTTTTAGACGACAGTCTGGAATTTCCAGATCAGCAGGTCCGCAAGCTCACCAATCTAAGCCAATCCGAGGAACAATAACCATCAATGAAAATTCTAAACAATAAATGCCCAACTAATCGTTTCTTTATCAGTTTTCCATACAATGATCACGGCAATTAACCCTGAATCGATGCCATGGATCACGTGGCAGATAAGATAACGATCGAAATTTGCGGAAAACGATGATAAAACCGGGTCCACACCGACACTGAGTCTGCAGAAAAACAACTAAACGACTACCCAAACCGGAAAAAGTCACTCTTGTAGCCGCTTTCCAGCAAGCACAACACAACATGTCCATTCGCACCCAAAATTTGGCATTACGAATTTACGAAATTAATGGCACATCTCAACACGCTGCAATCGCACAGCCAGTGAAGGAATTGCTGGACTATTGAAGAAGAAGTCGACAACTGGCACCGGAAACGAGTATGGTGAAGGCAAACTGGCATTGCAGCGAAAAACAAGCAGAAAACAAGGGACGGAAGCCCAGAGATGCCCATGCGCCACCTAATCACTGCAGCCTGGCTGTTAGCAGCAGGTACGTCTCAACAAGCCTTATGGGACGTTGAAATACGGGATGTCATCATTCTCTTGCCTCCTCTCCCTCAAATGTTAACAAAAACGCTGCAAGCTATTTTTTTTTTTTTTGAAAAACGGTACCACAAATGATTAATTTTAACACAATTTTTATAATGCATCAATGAAGTAATGATGACGTCATCGTTTTCCCAATCCCCAAGAAGATGATTAATATATGAACGTCCCCATGAATGTTTTCCATCTGTTCCTTTCCTTAACTAGAAGCAGCCCTGCTTCCAAAATGTACATTATTCAAGCCTCGGAAGGCATTTAGGTGGTGACATCCTATAAGCACAACAGCAAACAAATTGTTGATGAAGGTCATTAAACCTAGAGTCCTAAACCAACAATAGCAATACGTAATCAATAATAGTTGCAAATCTGCTGCAAAATATTGTTATAAACATAGTAATGGAGCTATCGACATTGCTTCTATTTTACATTTCGTTTGGAATAATTTGTGTTTTTTTTGTGAACCTGTTCAATGATTTCATAAGGCAATAATGGATTTCAAATATACATGTAAATGTATGTGGTAATTAACTTAATATTTTGATTCTGAATGGTTTCTATATTCAGGCATAATATCGCAATTTTGATAAACTGCAAACATATTTCAATTTGTAAATTTCCCTGACTGTCCCAGTTTAAAAAAAAATTCGCTGACCATTGAAAATGTAAAGACATGGCACATAGCAACTAAATATCTTTTTAACTTGATAATTTCATTATTGATTTCTTTCAAAGAAGTGCTTGATTCAATAATGAATTGCAGGCTTCATTTTCTTTGCTGCTAATAACTTAATCACCTCAAATTTAACTTTCCTGACTTTTTCAAAGTAAATCACATTTCCCTGACGTTTCTCTGTCATCCCAATTTCCCTGACAATTCCAGATATTCCAGTTTGGGGAATTCAGCCTTATAACTTAAGTAAATATGGAGATAACTCCAAAAGTAACTCGTGTCACAGTTTACGGGATATTTTTACTTATTGATGTGCGTATGGTTATATCACGAGTAATTTTCCAAATCCCATCACCAAGGCAGATATGGGGTTATTACCCTTTGTTTGCAAAGCTCAGATTTTGGTAGACTGACACATTTAAGCTAGTTTAAAGGGCTGTGGCGCCATCCAGAGGGTGAACATGACAACTCACATGGAACACTTTTCGTTTTCAGGCGTGGCAGCCCTGCACGAAGAAGCGGCCCCCATCTTCTTCGCCCTCCAGTACCAGTCCGGAAGTGACATCCCGGAAGAGTGCCAGAGCGACTTGCTACTACCCACTTCCGCCCTGACCGGAAACGACGTGGACTGGGAGCGCATGTGCGGGTAACAATCAGCGAGCACTTGTCAGTTCCATAAACTCGAGCAAAACTTTATATTGCAAATAACTTTTTTTTTGTCAATATGTGCAGGTTCGACTTTTTCGACAAATGCTATCACATTTTGCAATTCATCTTTAAGTTGCAATACACTTATGAGGAAACGCTGTTCGTCAATGGCTTGTTCAACGCCTTCACCGACGTTGGCGCCACCTACACCTGCAATAAGACCAGAGAAGAAATCCAAAGTAGGTGGGGCTCAACCCATAAAGCAGAGGGTGCCAACAGATGGCGCTGACAGTCGCCCAGAATCACCCAGAAACGCCCATTTTCGAGCAGCAGCGCCATCTGTGGTCAAAAAAGCATTATTTTCATGAAAACGCCATTAAAATTGTGCTAAAAAGACTTTTTTTTTTTGCAGAAATAATGGAGGGCGGAGGTTCTGAATGCATTGCCAATAACAAAACTGCCATCGCCTACTGTTCCTATGTCAGTATTTTGAAATTCGACTCTGGCCAACACAAGGAGGGGGTGTGCAGGTGATATTTCCTATTTTCTGGAACATTGGTAACAAATATTTTACTGCCAAAAATCCAACTGGACTATAATTTTCTCGTCGTTTAGAACACTGGATTTATCATTTGAGTGCAACCTGATGACGCTCAACAACTGCAACGCAACCGGGTTGCACGATTTGTGGGAGTCGTACTACCGAGAAACCATAACCCAATCTCCATGCAACAAATACAGCAAATATGGAAGCGATGGACCAAGAAACCAAATCGACCGCATTTTGATGGGGGCGCTGGTCATCGCCTCAGTTCTGCTATTTCAACGCAGCAAAATTTAAGAAATCAAGCTTGATCGCAGTTCGTGACAACACATTCAGTGATTATCGCAAACCTTTTCAACTTGTTAAGTTTTAAGACCGATTAAATGCGATTTGTGATCCAGTTTTGAAAAATTTCACTTAACATGGTTCAGACCAAAATTTGCAACTAAATTTTCCTGACTTTCTCTGATCAAATCTGATTAATTCCCCTGACTTACATGTATCAAATAAAAATGTCACATGTAATTAAATTAACTTTATCTGCAGCACTGTAATTAACTATATTTTTTGTATTTTTCTGTCAGGATGACTAGCCAAATCTTCAATTTGAATTTCCTTGACTTTTTCAGGTTTTCCAGACACTTTTTGGAAAATTTCCAGACAATTTTATTAAACAATTTAGACAGATTTGATCCAAGCAAATATACCATATGGGGCAAATTTTAGAAATATAGATCTGATCACGAAATGATAGAATTAGCCCACAATTTTTTAAGAAGAAACAATATTCAATATTAAAAATTAACTGTCCCAGGCAAATTTGTTGAAAAATTACAAGAAAGATTGGATTTGTAGTGTATTAATATTAATAACGATGCGAACACTAGTGGTTGGAACCAATAGATCACAAACACTGCATTTTTGAGGACTTCTTTGAAATAGAGTATTAAAAAAATTCTTCATAATGAAGGAAATGCCATATGCAAAATTATATTAAACAAAAATAATGCATTTCCGGTGAATTTTTCAAACGAAAAATTAATGATAATGAAACGTTGTATGCGAAATTTTTATAAAACCTAGATCACAAATACAGCTTTTCTAATGCCTTTCATGAGAGTTGTTCTACAATAAATTTCCAGACAATATTAATTTCCCTGACTTCCACCTGACTTTCCCTGATGGTTGAACCCTGCCTAAGTCGTTTTTCTTTAAAACTGCCTTGGGAATGAATTACTACCTTAAGTATTCAAAAAATTGTTATTAGTATTCTAAAATATATACATGTAAAGGGTGACCAAAGTTGATCTCATTACTAAAATGAGTTTCCACAATGTAAAAATAAACCTCTTTTGAATTCAGTTTTCTTTTGACATAGCACTTCACACTGATTGGTGTTTTTGCATGATGATCACGATTTGTGCTAATGAAGGTGGGAGTATGATCACACAGTACTTTAAGTACAGTGTATGTTATTGCTGGTAACGCTTTCACGATCAAGGTAATTAATCTTTTAATTACTACATACATGTTCATGTATCTGTGATGGAAATGTGGACCAAAATGGTATCGTTCTATACCGCAAAATCTTCACTTACTTATAACTTCACTCACTTCCTTATATTTGGTGGAGGGAATTTTTAAACGAAACCACTGAGGTGGTAGAACTTGTCATGCCAATCCGCTTATGGAATTGCATGCCCATATGGATTCTTACAAATTGGTCTTACTTTCTGCATGCCATTCGACGTTGGAATAATCTTCCAAAGGAAGGCCTTACGCTTCAAGAAATGCAATTTGGCAATGATGTCTGTGTGATACCCCCCGAATCCTAATTTGGGTCGATGGACTACACCTCCCTACCACATGGTATTAAATTACTGACAGTAGGATACTGAATTAAAATAGATTGAATTGAATTGAATTAACTGCTGGTGGCTCCAGCCATGGAAGAAAATGACCAAAATAAACTAGTGTAACGACAGCTGATGATCTAAACGAGGACATTTCTCTTAAAACTCCAACAATGGCCAGATCTGGGAGATCAATAATCAAAACATTAAGTTTCCAATTGGTAGTACTTGTGTGAGACCTGACGGCTTCTCGGAGATCCGATTGTGAACAATTTGTCTAAGTTCGGACTCGGTGTCGAGGGTGGTCGCTGGTCGGTTCTCAGGAGAGCCGAGCTCGGTCGATTCTTTGGCAGGGAATCCTCATAGAGCCTTCTCAGTTAGGGTCTGCAAGGGATTCCGGGCCAACGAATCTTGGGTCGGGGAATAAGAGCGGGCGAGATGTATTCAGGAAGGCTCCTCGACAGTGGTAGGTGCAGGTCGGGGATCCTGTTGAATCCAGAGGGTTGGGGGACAAGACAAGGGGGGGGGACTGATGGTGTCGGGGAACTGGGGGCCAGCGACACTGGAGAGGCTGCATGAACACTGGCAGTCGGGGATGATGTCCGCACTGAAGAATTGTCACCATCTGAGACTACCAAGCAAACATTCGAGAGGGTGATGCTGCATTGCGGGAGCCTAGACTGGGTATCCCAGGAAGTTGGTGGCTTAGCCATCGATGGGACAGCTTTCACAGGGCCACACAATGCAGCCCTTGTTGGCGTGAGGAGTGGAACACACGGTGGGGGGCTGCCTTGACGCTGGTGGAGACTTAAGATGATTCGTAACGAAGTGCGTGCTGTCTTTTTTCGTTGTGTAGGTTGGGTAACCACACTTTGGATTTTCCGTTTTACAGGTGATTTGGCCGACGGCATAGTTCACGCTGCCAGGGCCGCAAGTTCTTGCTGGGTGAATTCAATGGCCTGACGAGGAGCCAGGGGCACAAAGATGTCCTCTGTGGTGGAATCCAGGCCATTTAGTAAGGACGCTTTCGAAATGGGCGGCCCGTGTGAAGTTTTTTTTCACTGTGGCATTGAAGAAACTTGCTGAACCTTGGGAAACGATGGGAAGGCCATCTGGCTAGCAAACTCTCACACTCCCATTTTCTCATCGAATGTTTTGTGAATGGTACGTTTGGCTTTCCTGAGCAGCGACTGGTTGACTTCCAGTCGTGAGTGCATCTCGTTGTATTTCCGTTTAAGGGCATGAAGCTTGATTTCCGTAGCCACTGAGATTGTGCTCCAGTTCAAAGTTATTAAGGAAAATAGCCCATTCCGATACAGCTTGGCTGAGACACTTCAAATTGTCCTGAGGAACAGAGTCCGCCATGCGGGCAAGAATGTTGAAGCCCGGAGCCATGGCCACCCTCATTCTGTCGAGCATGGTACCCACGTCAGAAAAGACATTGATCGGGGCTTGTGCTTGCGCATGAACCGGAACACCAGTGCGTGGATCGACTTCATCTATACATGGGCAGCGGCGTAGAATTTCTGCCCGGACAGATAGTCTGGCATTTTGATCGTGCTCAGGAAGCACCACCTTTGTCCGCAATTGATCTCCCCATAACGTAACCTGGGCATCCATGGCCTTTACAAACGGGGACGCAAGGGATTCAGCAATAAAATCATTGACAGTCGTGATGAGAGCCGCTAGGTCCTGTAGGTCCGACATGGTGAGAGCTGACTGTCTTCTTGACCATCTCGGACGAGGCCAAGTTCGGTGGACGAGTGTACGACTTGGTATACTCAATTAACAAGTCGTCATCAGATTGGGGTTCCCCATTGTTGTAAAAATTAGGAGCCATGACATCCGGATAGATGGTTGCTAAGGATCGCTGCCATCCACTCTCCCGAAGTGCCCTAGCTGCTCTGGTCAATTTGAAGAAAGTGGTGCATTTGGCATTTGGGCGTGTTGGATATAACTCAAATGACTACCACGAAACACCTAATGAATTGTCGCAAGTCTTCGTTGACGATACCTTGTTGTATAATAAATTCGTGTATCATGTTCCAAAATGCCACCACAATATCAGGCCCGAATTCTTCGTTAATGGCTCGAATCGAAGATGCCAAGTCAACCATAATATTGGACTGGAAGCATAGCGGCTTGTTAATAATTCTCCCCGATCACGTAGAACGTGGTTCTCATGAATCAGTTACAATGGCATCCTCGAATTCGTCCATCAGATCTGTTAAATTTCGGATGGGGTTTTTGGGTTTTCAAAGTGGCTGGCCAATCAAAATCCAAATTTTGGGCATGGGTGATGAGGAACGATGTCCTCATCTGTGACCTTTTCTTGAGGAGGACGAAACATGTTCAAAATTATGCTGACCCGGGCCGAAAATTTTCGGCCTGGGTGCCATCTTGATTTTATTGTTACTTGGCCTGGCGACACCGACCTGAATGGTCATA
>JAQGAF010000664.1:0-43907 GCA_034687865.1 Kryphioiulus occultus | reverse complement strand
TCATGGAAAAGTCATAGAATTTGCAATACCAAATCAGGTAGACACCTTGCATAATGAGATTGTTACTTTAATTTATGGCGATAAGTGTGAAAATTGTAATTGGTCCCTTTATGAAATACGTGTTATACTGTAGAACCTCGATGAAAGTACTAATAATCCTCTTTAAAATAATGTGAGCTGCCGATTCCAACGTGGGACTCCTTTTAAATCTAATAAAGTCTCCATAACCTGATACACACTGCATTCAATAATTTTTCCATTGATTTTTATTGGTCCCACAACGTTTGCAAACTAATACTACTGCACCAGTCCCAATGCTATTAGTTTAGACAGGTTCTACTGTACCTGCATACGCCTGTGATGTATATACAGTACATGTACAAACTTGCATATAAGAATAATCTCTTGAATGAATTAGATTCCAGTTTGTCCCTTGATAGCTGATGTTTCCTAAGTTCTGGAAGAAGGAAAAAATTAACGAGGCCTATCTGATATCCTGATTTTTTTCCTGCGATATCACTAACGATAGCAATAAGACTAATGTCTGAAATATGATCAAGGTTACCAGTAATGATTATCAGATTTAGTGGATTTTTCCATCGTCTTTTTAGAAAGCTGCCAGTTCATACGCATGATTTGCTAACCAGCTCTGAATAAGGCCTTAGTCAGCTCTTGGTGCATACGAAAATGCACTAATGAGGATAATTTAACCCGTGCTCATTTGCAGCTATTCGGCAATATGGAACTTTCAAGGTGTTTATGGCGCTACTTGCGTCATAACGCGCATCCTGAATGTCTGCCAGACTCCTTTCAGTGGGATTTCCAAGAGAAAACACTGCGAACAACCATAGTATTTGTGCAGAACACGTATTAATTGCCCAGCTCATATGCCAAATGGGTTTAATTGTATCATGGCTCGCATGACTAGACCTACTAGGAATGGTTTCCTCGGAGTACTGACTTGGACCAAGGCCTGGAATGGCTAAAAATATCAATTCCTAAACAACTAACTGCACCGAAACGTGCCAAAAGAGCTGCAAAAATGCATTGTACTTTATGCCTCAGTAAAATCGTGATTTTATATTCGATCTAGAATATAAATTCAGCCTGGCCGGGTCGATCTAGCTGTTTGTACGTCAATTGGTGCATGGTTTTCTGGTTCTCGTATTTGCGTCATAAAGCGAATGAAAATATACGGAAAATCAAGTTAAAATAACCTGTACTTTTCCCAAACATCTTTTCTGGCCTCATCCCAACAAGGAAAATCAAATACGACTTTAAACTTTCTTCCTCCTTAAATCAAATATGATTCACTAGCAATGTAAAGGAAATTTTAAAGTGTGTTCTCCTAAATTGATACCGTTCATCGCTTGCAAATTGAATTCTGGAACAGATTGAAAACAAATGCAGATGGACGCTTTTTCAACTGCACTCATGTTTATATCATGCAGTGATACCTATATTGGTATTAAATGTTGCAGAATATAGCTTCATGATAGCTCGGGGTTCCCCCAGACCTGGAATACCTCATAAAGTAATGGAAATTGAAGGCCTGGTAAAGTCATGAAATATTGGTTGACTTTAAAAATTCAGGGAAATTTAATAAAGTAATAACATTTCGCATTGGTTAGCACAAAAATCAAGAGATAACAAGCAATCATGTGAAATAAATTTAAAAAAAAAACTAATTATAACAAGTGAGAATTTGTTCCATCTCCTAGCTGTGTTTATAATAAGTAATAAGTATTTCCATCTCCTAGCTGTGTTTACAATAAGTATAGTATTCCTTAAATTGGCATGTCTTATGTTGGCATTTTCACTGGTCAGGGCGGAAGGGAAATTTATTTAAAAACCTGGAAAAGTCAAGGAAGTTGAAAATTTCATCTCTGGGGGAACCCTGTAGCTGGCATGCAGTTCACTTTTCAGCATCTTAGCCTAATTTTCTGGTCTAACTAAAGAGCGTGGACTATTACTGTAACCGAATTAGTAGAATTATATGCAATTGATTTTTGTGGTGTTTGGACCACCATTGCTTTGCCATTACAGGTATTACTGTTGCAGCATTGCTGAAACCAAAGGAATCTTTTGCCTTGCAACATGCATTTTTCGTTCTGAAATAGTGCCAGAACCCTGCAGGCAACTTTTGAAATTCACGAAAATCTGATTTATGATTGTTTTCACCCTACATTGAAGAGGAATGCTGTAAAATGGCGGTTGTAGCAGTGCATGTTTTGCAGGTTGTTTTTATCTTGAGCGAACCAAAATATCATTGCACATTTTGAAAAATACAATGCTTTGCCAATTGAATAGAAGGAAACATCGATTGACACTCATGACGTTTGCACTTATTGAAGCCATCCCAATTTTTTTGTTCAAATCTCAATATTGTGAATAAAGTGGACTTGCTGGTTGCCACTCAGTTTTTTAGGCTAGGGGTGCAGTCGAAGTTTATGTACGCTGGTTTATGAACAGTTTGGCGTCGATCGTGGGTTTGCAGAGGTAAAAAATCACAATGTAGGTCTCCATGATCAGCATAGGTCATTGGCCTGGCAGTGTTATTAAATTGACGGTTTCAATTCACTGGTACGTTTTGAACGGGGGTTTAGGCTGACTGCTCAGAGAAGCGCCACCTATTGGCGTAATTATCATCATCATACTAGTGTTCAAACTATGTGAAGGTTTAAAAACTGGCTGTGTGATGATTGCTTGGGCCAATAATGCGTTGGAATAATGTTGAAACAATGAAAACGTGTAGTAAAACCTTTTGGTAAATCGGGCACATTTTGATTTAATGGGAATTTCAAGTAGTTCCTAATTGCTTACCAAGTTTGAACGAAAGTGGAACGGCACAGTTACATAATAAATGGCGTTTGTGGACATTTCAATCGCCGAGAAGTCAATAAATTGAATTTGTCCAACGGTTTAACAATTCCATTACCGCATTTTAAGTTTTAATTGTGACCCAACTACATTTACAATAAACTTTGGAGAAAAAAAATTGTGCCAACGTCGCTACTTCTTTAGTATTGATTAATCAACTCTTTACTGACGAAATGCCTTTTTCATCAAATAACAGTCTGTTGAATTCTGTTATCTTGACGAGTGTGTAGCAATTAAGTTTACGACATTTATGTAATGGGATGAAAATCGTGTTTGAAATTAATATTAGTTTTGGCTATTTCGGATATAATCAAAAATTACAAAATTGAATATTTACGCATGTTAAACAGCGTTCTGGTCAATTGCACACAAATTTACAACACTAAACTGTGACATATCCCGCATGTAATTAATTCTGCATATGCTGGGGTTTACTTACCTACATTTTATAATGCTTCGACTATTTCGGATAGGCCTACCAACCAAAGTTACAAAATGCAATATTTTCCCGTTCTGCACACAAAAAATCTACAACACTAAACTGTGACATATCCCATATGTAATTAATTCTGCATATACTGGGGTAGACCCACATTTTATAATGCTTCGGTTTTTTTCGGATACAAGCAAAAATTACAAAATGCAACATTGTACATATTATTCTATACAGTGTACTACTAAACTGGCACATATCCCACATGTAATTCTGCATATTATACTATGATAGACAAAGGTACAGTAAGTCCAGCGCGATCTATGATGCATCCGGTGCAGATAAAATAAAATTCCAAACTTGCAGGCAATTTTAGACGTATTTTCCCAGTTTCTAAATCAGTTTTTTTCTTGTTCAAACCATTCTAAACTAGTTGAAGGATAAACAATTATCAGACGTCAACTTCTCATTTACTTTCTCTGAACACTTATCTAAGCCAGCAGATCATGCAGCAACTCTATAAATTCATTGGGAATTGGCCAATAAAACCCTTATTATCTTAGCTAAACTGTCTGATAACTCCATTTTACAGATAGCTGTTGTCATTATATGTGGAGATCATGACAGTAGACAGTCACTACAACCCATGTATACTCACGTCCAACCAATATTATGGTGGAGCTGCTAAGTATGTGGCCACAAGACAGTTGTTTCCAAGAAGGGCTGCAAGCCCTGATTTGCATATTGTTTACATTTGCTTCGTTCACGGAATGCATAAACAATACTGTACCAGACAGCTTTCTGATCCACTGCCATTGCCAGTGTAATTGTCATCTTGACCCAAATCTGCTTTCTTTCGCACTGCACCAAGCTTTCGCACTAGTACACTGTGCCCAAAAGTTGTAGGAATCTGGGTACATGCAACCCATACGACCCATAACTCGGCTAGCAATTGTTATTAGCCTGTAATGATATCTTTTGGTGTTGTTTTACAACTTGTGTCGATGGTATGCGAAAATTAATGTGGCTGCTTTGCATCCAAAGCATGGTTCTGGTGGTTGTCAGTTTTTGGAAGTGCATTTCGGTCCGATTACATCTGGGAGTTCAAATAACGTCATCCGACAATTTCACAACCTTCCTTCAAGTCGAAAACGTATAGCTGGTAAACTAATCTGCCCACGCTTGTGATAAATAATACAAACCAACCAAAATACATGGCTATGCGCTTCTTAAAATCAGGTTTTCATGAAAAGTTGTTGATTTTACTGTTGGTTCCACGAAGTTGGAAGTTAGTGTTGGTCGATGAGAAAAAGCTGTTTTCTTGGTTCGGACCAAATAGTTTGCCAAAAGAAAGAGTTAGTGTAAGCTGAGACGTTAAACAGGATGTGTACAAGTCGTTAGTCGCTGAAAATCCTAGATCATTAAATTATTTAAATTTGCATGAGATTCGTTTTGATTGTGATTTAATCATGGGACGGTTTATGAAAATTCCAAATTTCCACAAAACACGTCTGACCACCCATCTAGCGAAATGTATTAATTCACTGATAAATATTTTTTCTCGTTTTATTTAAAACCAATTAGAGGGTGGCAAACAAATCCGAAAAAAGTACTAAAAAGCCCTGTAAACATTGTGTGTAACATGCAGACTATACCAGTACTAAGTTTAAATGCTAACAGCCTTTAACGTATGACATAGATGAATAAAAATAGAAATTCTGCATGCTAAAACATTTCTTTTTTGAAAAAATACTAAAAATAATTTTTAAATTCTCTCCTAAAATTCCTAAATTTCAAAACTTGGAATTTGTTTGCTACCCTAAAATAAAACAAAAACGTAACTCGTTCAGATATCGTTGACAAAGATGCAATTTTTTTTATTAAAGTCAGCAGACATGCTGATGACGAATTTTAAAGTTGAAAGATCGTTCAATATGATCAACAGCGAATTTCGAAACATTGCATGCTGATACAAACTTTTTCTATTCGCACGTTTCGCTAGGTTGTGTGGTGCTATTTGTACAACTGAATCGTACGATATCTTATGTGGGATTGATGTAGGCAGATCTTGCGCAAGCACGAAATGCGTTAACTCAGATGAAAGATATGAGCAGATAATTCAATTTTATTAGGTTATTTGGCTATTAAATCAGCATGCGCAATGCAAGGAAAGTGCAGCCTCTATGCATATTTTTTGCGTGTATAAAAATGTCAAAGTATACATTGCATTACCCAGTTTGTTTACATCGTAGTGCTGAATAGTGCATGTCGATCTTGACCTTGAATCGTCCGAGCGCTTTTCAATGTTTTCAGTGGGAATTTTTGTTTCACTTGCATGCTCTCTAAAATCACAAATACAATTCCTGAAATTCGGAGAAGCACTTATTTCAATTTAAACCAATTTGTCCCGTTTAGAGGAAAACTATTCTAGTGGAAATAATTGCAGCCTCCAGCAACTACTGTATATGAAGGTTTAAAACATGTTTTGCCACCCTATTACAGAAGCTCTCGCTTTTGTACAGAATTGTTTACACGTAATTTGCATTTTGTAATAAACTGAGAATAAGTTTGGAAACTGCGAATGCATGTTTGAAAGGCGTTGAATCGATTATAAAATATCATAACCATTGATAAGGGCTTAATTAAGCGTAGTCTTTTAATCACGTATTTTACGTCTGTGAAACTCAATTCCTTGTTATTGAAGTTAATTTCGTCGACAGTCAGTCGTAAAACATCAATTGAAATATCAGATTTTAAGTTATAATTGGTGATCAACACACTGTGCTAGCTGCCAGTCCAGAAGGCTAGAATCCAACAAGTAATTTTAGCTTGTTATTACGTTAATCTAATCTAGCCTATACCAGGGTTAATTCCCCTTGACCTGGGAAAGTGCATTTACTTTGAAAATTCAGGGTAAATGGATTTACATTGAAAAGGTCTGGGAAATTCAACAAATCAGTGGTACATTTCATATTGCTAGTTACATGAATATTGGTTAACACGAAAATCAAGAGATGACAAGCAATTCCGTGGAAGACATTATAATAATGAAATTGCAGGCATGTGGGCAGTGTGAAAAATGTGAAAAATTGGGTACAAATTGGGCACAAATGACAATCTATGGGTAAAGTTAATTGGAAATGAATTTCACAAGAAACCTAGCGTAAAACTAAGGAATACCCTCCATTCAGGTCCTTAATTTCATAAAAAACGTACAAAAATTTGATAATTTTTACCAGTTTTTTTTAAATTGCATGCGGCGCTCTTTTGAAGACTAATGTTTATAAGAATCTTAAATTATTTCTTAAAAAATCATTTCCATGAAAATACACTTGAAATCCATTTTTGGTCGAATTAAAAACAATTAGGCTGCGGTGTGAATATTAAATTTGACACCATACAATTTTTTTTTAAAAAGCGAGCTGAAATCCACTGTTTGTGGTCTAGTTTTGAAGAAAAATACCTATGGCGTTCTCAATGTTGTAGGTGGATCGCGTCCTGTAGTTTGAGACGCACTGTTATAGCTCTTGAAATAGCTATTTTTTCAAAAATATTGGGTAAAAAATGTGAAAAAATCAGATAATTGTATGTGAAAATTTGTATACCAACTGACCACATGCCTGAAATTGTTAATTACAAAACTAATCTATAAAAATTTTCTGTTTTCCAATGCAAATTTGAGTTCCGTAACCTGCAGCATTCCCTACATTGTCATACATCATACTTTTTGCATTTGCAATGGTCAAGGTGGTCAGGGAAATTTGTTTCAGAACATGAAAAAGTAGAAGGTTAAAATTTCATCCCTGTGGGAACCATGCATATACCGAGCTATTGCATTGGGGATTTCAAAAACCTCAAATGGCCCATACTAGGATGAGGTTGATATGTACCCCTGTTGCCACTACTTGTGCAGATTATTGGGAACGTTTATTATTATAACAAGCAAACCTGCAGCCTCACGAAAATGATGGCAATTAACTCTTCACAGTCTGGATCTTCATGATTTTTCCAAAAATAGTAACGCTATGACGTATTTTCGACCAAAAACAGCCTGCATGTGCACGATGTCTAAACTCTTAAGAAACAATATGGGGCGGTCTGGGCGTGGGTGACCTCCTTTCTTTCCATAATCTGTTATGTGAACCAGGTCAATGGGCATAATCGATTGTCACCATAACTAACTTGAACGCCTATAAATTCTCCCTGGCCTCGACCCTAAGGTATGGTGAAATTAATTGCCGCATTGCTCTCCCCTCGCCCTCAAATCAGGCCTGCATTTCCAAGAAAATACTTGGTAAAAACAACTCTTGATTAGTGCAAGTGGTGCATGCTCTAAGGAAGGCAATTAGGGCTTCAAATTCTCGTTTTATTGGGCTTGAAAGGTTTCTGTGTGCTTTTGCATCATCGAAAGGCATCATCCGATGCTCTCAAAATCCGGAAATGCAGCCATGGGCGTTTTTTCTAAGCCAGTCAGCAATTCTTCTGTTGCAGGGTGGTTTTATTGGTATCGCACGGTGGTATCATGCACCTGCCCCCAAATGTTTGAACTTGAAAACGCTGATTAAGGTTCGCATAACGATGCTAAAATAGCCAATTGATCGCTATGAGATTGGCTGTTAATCTTTCTGCATTGGTGGCTTCTGTGTGGGCTATGCTAATGGTAACTGTCTTTCGTGTGATATTGGTCGATGTCAGTGAAGAATAAGGCATGAAAAACTTTAAAAAAAAATACCATTGCAGTTTCCAGTAGTGCTACATATTAGAAAATTTTGAAATTTCGAAAGAAGTCCACAATTAAAAACGCAGTGTTTGACATCTAGTTGCAAGCAATATAGTGTTCATCGTTGTTAATACTTGTGAAAAACGTTTTAGGGGAAATACTAAAAATCCGTTATTTCTTGTTGTTATTCTACAATTTTGGATTACAGCGATTGACATTTTCTTCATTTCCCATCTGACCTGGGTCCATTAATATCTTCAAAGAAACAAGCAAGCTACAAAGTGCGAACGAATTGATGATTCCAAGATTTTAAGTGGTTGGCTAAACTCATGACCTGACCCTGCCTGAAAGTGTCCCGAAAATCCGGAAAAGTCAGGGAAATTTGATTGAAGATTCGGCCAGTCACCCTGTTTTAAAGTTGTCAAAAATGCGCAAAAGGAGCGACATTCATTCATAAACTAAACTGGTCATGGAAGTCTTGGAAAATTCATGAAATTTACATTATAGGGTCATGGAATTCTTGCCTTTGATTGATTGAGAAAATAAAAATGTGGGTTAAAATGCAGTATTTGCAATCCAGTTTTACAGAAAATGTCTTGGCCTTTTCATCACTAGGGTACAGGGTGTCTGAAAATCACTATTTTGTGACGCACTGTAACATAAAACTTTTGAACGGCCCCCATATTCTAATTAGCGTTGAAGACTTTTTTGAAGTCATGAAAAAATAATTGAAAAGTGACGGAATTTTCAGTATGGTATACCAAGTCCGTTAGACACCCTGAACTTTCAATACAGTCAAATGTACGTACCACGAAATTAAGATGTGTGCCAAAATTCAGCACGCCAGGACGGTAGGAATTAAGTCAGTTAAAAATGGCTTCGCAGGCCTGGGAGAGTGGATACAAAAGATAGATTTGGAATACATTTTGATATGTTGGATACAAATGGATACAAAAGAACTGTTTTGGGGCAAAGCGGGTGCAAATAATTTTGTGTGTGTTATGGAAGTGATCTTTCTGTCAGTTGGGTGCATACACATGTTCAAAACATGTAATTAGTCAATTCCAAAAAAAAGTTAGGCAACGTGCTTTTTTCTATCATTACATAGTAAGATGGTTCGTGAAGAGTGGGTACATTCGGATACCAAAGTGAATATCAAGGTTATATGTTGGATACAAATCAGTCTTGGTTGATACATTTTGGATTCAAATCAAGTATTTAGGTGGATACATACAGTATGTCCGGATACAATTTTGCTTAGACCCACTACCAGCCCTGGCTTCGTAAAGGTCCGTAACTTACAGACATAGATGAAACACCAGCAATAGAAAGGTTGTATATAGAAATGGTAACTGATTAAGTAGCAGTTTAACTTAGTTTTTTGGCTACCAGATAGCAGCCCAACTCCTGGCCATTTACCTCAGAAAACTGATCTAGGCCTGCAGATTTCACGTGAGCATGCAAGCTTAAGTCAGGTTGGAGCAACGACAGGGAAGGATTGGCAGCGATTTGGTGTCGAAAATAGATCCTCGAAGTACGGGTTCACTTTACCTTGGCCCGCTTCCGTCTCGGGTCTTTTCTGCAGGGAGTTCCCGTGAGGGAACCGGTTTTTAAACTTTTTTTCCCAAATTTTTAGCGTGGGCTGCCTAACTGCAGGCGCATAAACTGTTTACATAAACAGGCATACACGTGAAACAACTATCGTTGGCCTGCACTTTGAGGTGGAACTGCATGGGAGCAGATGTGCCCAAATTTATGGTTGAGCAATGGCAGAAGTCGCTGGTGTCATGGCGAGTGCTTTGGTCCCATTGACTCGCCATTTCACCTAATGGAAAATTATGTCTAATTGCGCAAGTTTTAGTGCGTTTTTTCGAGGTCAGACAGAGCCAACTTGTAAGTGGATCAACAACGTAATGTACACTGTAGATGACTTGCGCGCACCCATCGCACTTGGCCAGTGCAACGAATTGCCAGTTATTTAATATGAATATGGTGTTTTTATTGATGTCGTTTTTGCCAATGGCCACCAATCCTACAGAAATGCTAACGGTTGCAATCGTTGGGTAACCACGCGACAGCTCATTAATGCTGTATTATAGTGCCCAATAAAGCCAACTTTTAAAAGCCATTTGTGTGTTTTTGTGACCGACTGTTAAGCTGCACGTGGCCTTCACGTGCACATGACAGCTCACAAAAAGTCGGGCTTGTTTCGAAATGTTTGTGCTCTGGAAATTAAGGTTAATTTGCTGCTGGCCACATTTTATAACGTTTGCAATTCTATTGGCACAACCTGGTCTTCTGAGTACCATAAACAACGAGGAATTGTTAATGTTTTCCCAGGTTGAACACGTGTAAAAGTTTATGTGGTGAAAGTTCTCATTCCGTGCTTCTAGCTGGCAAATCCAAGTCCTTGAAACGAATTAGTTACTCGGTATTTGATTTATGAATTGAGTTACAATTTCCTACAATTATCTTGACAATTATTGTTCAATTAACTCAGTGCCATACAGTAAATGTATAGGCCTATTCTCTGCTAAGATGTGCCATGTGTTTCATTATGTATCCTTTTTGATTTCAAATGAAGGACGTGTAACATTTAAAATACTCTTATGTCAAGGAAGGTCAGGGAGATGTGTTAGGGAGGGTCAGGAAATTCTTGAAAATGTCATCTAGGTATAGTTTACCATAGTATTATGCTTAAAGCAATTTAAAAATAACGTTTTAACGCCGCAGAATGAGCTGCAAACGACGGAAAAATGGAATACTTTACATCATGCCCTAGCTGCTCCAAATGTGCGTCCAACTTTTTGATGTTATTTTTCACTCGATTTTTGTGACTAGCCTACAATCTTACATCAGGGTCATGGAATTTGTCTTTTGAAGATTCACAAAATAAAAATTTGGGTTTAAATTTTTCATTTGTCACCTATGTTCTGAAAATCGCCATTTAGTCATGACATAAAACTTGAACGACCCTTTATTCTAATAGGTATAAAATTGTTTGAAGTCATGAGAACGTCATGGAATTTGCAATACGAAATCAAATAGACACCCTGCCTAACCTAAACTTGAGGAGAAGCCCGCTTTTTCATTGTGTCTATCGGTTCAGGGCATATGATAATGTACAACCCAAGCTAGGACATGCAAGAACTCTCATCAGATTTGTAATCTTATAATTACGCTAAAAATAGCAGTGTATGAATATGATAAAGTACGATTCAGGGCTGCGGGGCTTGAAAGTACATGAAAATACTATTACCATGGTATAGTATAGTATTGATTATTGCTAAAATGTTTTTATAAAATATCTGGAAAACCGATTTGAAATTTGAGTGGGAACTCTGAAGGCGTACAAGGGCTTTAATTTTGTAGTGTAATTGATTTAAGCTCTGTGGCATTCTGTTGTCGAACAAATTCGATGGGTTAGAATGCAGTTTGAGCTGAGCGTCAATGCGGAAGATCCTGTCAGGGTCCAAACCCTTGAGTTGCCATGGAAAGCATTTAATGAACGTCCACATGTGCTTGAACTGATGATTTCAACGACCACAGACTGCAACCATGCTCCAGAATGTCGTTAATGCTAGTTTACGATGGTGGACAGTTGAGCGGTCAGTGACATAACGGTCGCTTTGATGCCCACCGCCATTGCCCTGACAATGTGCTCCATCAACGTGCTTTTCAAGCTGTTTTCTGGTGCGTTTCGAAAAGAACCAAGAACCAGCATGTTTGTAAGCATTGTTCACATTAACAATGTTTGCAAGGGTGTGGCTTTGGCACTGTTTTCGCTGAAAAAGCTGATCATCTGGATCCCATCGTCCAACGACAATGATGATGAGGACCAGAATCGAGTTCAAAAGCCACAATTGTGAATAAGTGATGCATGAGATCCCACCGGCTTATGTGGCAAATAAAGCCAACAGATATGAGTGGCCTTTCATTGTTGATGGAGATGTCTTTCACGTTGTTGGATTTACGACTTGGACATGGGACTTATATGCACTATTTCTTTGAGACTTAGGCGTGAGCGGGCATACACCAAGTGCATGTTTGATGTCAAATTTATGTTTGGCCACGCACAAAATGTTCTCCCACTGCACTGCTGAGAATTTTATTATAGAAGTTGTTTTGACCAAGTTTATCAGATGGCCATTTCTGTTGGACTAGCGAAATGTTCCTGCGTTTTTGCGCCAATAAAGCTTGTCAGTGATGACCTGTTCCAGTGCCTCCTTTTCGGCTCTCACAATAAAACCCGTTCGTTTTGAATTGGAATTTTATTGACATGCCAGCATCAAGAATTCGATTTCATCAGGTCCTGTTTATTGTCTCGAATGATTTCAGCCGATCATATTAAGTCAATGGATTCGTGCAGCCGCGCAACTAACAACTTGTCGATAAAACCATTAACTTCACTATTGGTGTAGACAGTTTCATTCCATTTTAACCTTCTACATATTGTCCGACGTATTGAGAGACTTAATTGAATGGCATTTTCCCGTTTTACGTTTTGGGTCTCACCAGACCTGGAAAACCTGGAAATTGAAAAGACGTGAAATAGGCTATAGTCAGGGAAAAGTATTTTTTTTTAAATGTCAGGAAAATTCACATATTAATGTTACATTTGCTTTCACATACTGTAACTAGCTGCTATAATTAATACAAAAATCGAGGATGGCACACTCACTCAGAGAATTTTCCTTTTATCGGCATTGCACTATTGGATGCAAATCTTCTATGCTTCGGTATATACCCTGCTCCAACACAGACATTGTGAGAAAGTGCATGGCCTTCTCATAGGCTAGCAGTGATTGCCTGCAGTTTGGGCTGGTGGTATGTTTAGGCTATAGGTTATGATCGATAAATACAAGAAAAGCTCAAAACCCGCAAAAAGCTCAGAAAACACATGGAGAGGATAAATTCCGGAAGGTATCATTACTGCATGTCTTGTATATCAGTAGGGTTGAAATATACATATTTTGTGCAGATTGGCAATGTCTTCAATGATATTTAAGTGAAATTATAAGACATGAAAGTTATAAATTGTCAGTTTGAAAATGTAACTTTGCTGCTGCTGCCTTCCAAATAAAACACAGTAAACATTGCACGTTGAGTGGTCAGGGAAATTTGTTTTGAAAACTGGAAAAGTCAGGGAAGTTGAAAATTCAATTTCTGATGAGCCATACACTTGTGCTCAGAACTATAGAATGCACAAATTTCTGATATTTGAGTTAGAAAAGTGATGATTTTTGTTCAGTTGTTGTCAATGCAAGTGTCTATGTGCTTGCTACTTGTCCAAATTGGGTTTCTTTTGATGGCCATGTGTATACATGCTGCTCCCTTAATTATTATTCCATTCCCCCATTTGGCACGCGTGTGTGCCATATGGGCGCGTTAGATTTAATTATAGACTGAAAGTGGACTTATTTGGGTTAATGGCAAGAATTTCCTTCCATAAGATGATTGCTGGTCTCCTTTCTGTTTGGTAGATTACATTATGCGCGTCTTTTCCACACAGGTCGTTCTGATAACGATGCCATGTTGACAAAGGAGTGGGTTGTTTCAATGCATACATGTACTGGATGTGCATAGACTTGGTTATTATAACGTTTATCGATCCTCAGTATGCGTAGATAACATTATGACTTTGCATGTGCATTCGTGAATTAATCAATAGATGAGTGTAATAATTGCGCTCATAATACCCAGTTCACTCGGCATGGTGATGCAGTATTTTATGGCCATTTATGTGTGCAGTGCTTGCTTTCGGCCAGCAAAACTTGTTGGCACAACCTGCCAAATATTTTGCATGCTTTGAAATAATTACTTTCCGACAAAGGTTCTGGTTTGATTATCCGCCTTGTTTTGTCAAAAACTCAAAATGGAACCGAATTATTAGTGATGACTATGTGTGCCAAGCTTTTTTCGTTCGTTTGTGAATTTTAATTAAGCTAGTGGGAATAATATATATAGGGGCAACGTTTTTGTAAGACAAATTTGCATTGATCGTTGATTATGAGTAAAATGCAAACACGTGCACATATTAACTTTCGAATATGTTACTACATTATGCCCGTCTCCTAATGTGCACAAAATGTCAGTTTCAGCCCCACTTGTCTTTTAGACAACAGTGTCACATTTTCTAGCTGAATGTCGCAATTTATCCTGTTTATACGGTAATTTGTTTGTTGCTTTTTGTGGAAACCTAACCTAGCCTAAACTAACCAAAAAATGGCTTTGGTAAGGTTATCCGCCTTGCTTAGTCAAAAAACCCAAAATGGGACCGAATTATTAGTGATGACGATGTGTACCATGCGTTTTTCGTTCGTTTGTGTATTTTAATTAAGCTCATGGGAGTAATAAGGGCAACGTTTTTGCTTGACATATTTGCATTGGTTCTTGATCATGAGGAAAATGCTTACCAATTAATGCACATATTCAATTTTCGGATATTCAGTATTATAGGCCTACATTATGCCCTGCTCAAAATGTGCACAACCCTACCTGTATAGTAGACAAAAAGTCACCCGTCCTAACCGTCACAATTTATCCTTCTATATTTTTTTGTTGCTTTTTTTTAGGCACCTGACCTAACCTGGCCTACACTTACTTAAAAACGTAATTTATTTAGGTGCCCCTAACCGCCAGGCAATCACTGCCAACGTACGAGCCGTTAGGAGAAGCCCACTCTCTCAGTGTGTCTATGACGTAACAGGGCACAGCACGTTTTCATCAGTTCCTGCTATGCTCCAATGACAGACCGGTAGTTTAACCAGAAAATTGACCAAAATACACTGCTAAATAAGCCAATAAATTAACGAATCACATTGTCTTTCAATGTGTTCTTCTGGACGACCCCTTTAAGTTTACAAAATTAGACCTTTCTAAATGTGTCGTATTCTTCCACATTCCAGTTGCAGACGAGTCTTGAGAATGGCGTTCTAGCAGTAATTGCTTACTGGTTAGGTTACTGGAATACGTTGTCTGCAGAACATAATTTACAACGTCTTCGCCAGATTTATTAATGGTTGGTGCACCAACCATTAATGCTGCCCGGAAATAGCAATTTAATGTCTTACAAGAACATTACATCTCAATTCGCTTTTTACGCAATTTATTTTTGGATCTGTTACTCACCTTTTATAAGCTTGGTTTTCCTGTCAGGGCTGACTCAGCATCCCATGCCGAATAGTTAACCCTTGAAAACCCTTAAAGGCGATGGTGGCGTCTCATTAATTTAATTTTTTCACAATTTCGAACTTTTTTTATTTAGATTTTTCAAAACACACGTATACATGTACATGAACAGCTCGCATTATTCAAAAGACAATACTTTACAGAATAATGAAGTGATTAAACTTTATGTGCATATTGCAGTTTTGAAACGTAAGCGCTTTTGCACTAAAAGGTAAACAGGCTGTTATGAGGTTATGAAGCTCACCCTTTATACGTTTTATCGCTCGTAGAAAAGGGATAGAAAACCCTTTTTTGTGAGAAAGAGAGATAAAAACTAAAAGTTCGGCTGTAAATCATCTAGTAATGGTTTTTATCCTTTTTTCTTCTTTTTCGTCAATACTTTAGATGTACTGGAAGAGTTTTGAGCTGAAACCATGGGCAATTTAACCGGGGAAAGTAGTTTCACCATCATGTTTCTGATAGGGGCCTTACCATAGGGCTGCCAGGTTTTACCAAGTGAAGTGTGCCCATGGAATCGATATATAACGCACAGGACCTGATTTTTATTACAACCTTTCTGTTAACTTGGTGTGTTTCATCTGTCAGTAACGGACCTTACAAAGTCACTTTAAACTGACGTACCATGCCGAATTTTGACACAGATCTTAATTTTGCGGAATAACTGATAGTTTTTAAAAGATTATGGGTGGATGTCGCTCCCATCATATGTTTATTGACAATTGTAAACTTTTTGAAAAATACATTCGATATCGGTAAAATGGGCCTACTTTTCTAAATTAGTATTCGAAACGTACGCGTGTCTGCACGGTAATTCCCATTGCGTGATAGTCCAGAATGCATTTCGTTTTAACAACGTTTGATCGATTCTCTTGAATAGCATTTTTTGTGACGCCTTGTTGTCTTGGCTACATGAACATGTAAATCAGTGCCAGGTACATGCTGCTTGCCAATTTAACCTGGCACGTTGGCATCCATCATTTCAACCATGGTGCAGTGTAATTAGTGAGACATAACTTAATGTAGAGCTACGCTTCTGTAACGCCGGGCATCCAGTCGCTTTATTAGCTAATAGTGTGCAATGCCAGGATCTGGTGCTCAGTGCTCCATATTTTTTAATTGCTTGTAGCGCCACTTTTGAGTGTTTTTTAGCAATGGCTGCTCTTATCAGGGCCTAGATTTACTCCGTTTATATAGGCTAATTGTTCCCGTTTATGCACGTACTCCAGTTGAGTTACAGACAACAAGCCCCCTAATTGTGTGCGTGTCAGCAACCCAGGTCCTTCATCAGTACCGGAACCGATTATGCCTGTTTTGAGGACCTGTCTGATGGGAATTGGGCGTTATGATGTAATGGGCCATCGTGGTGCGACTTTATTGCCGATGCACAAGCACGCAGTCGTCGTGTGCAGCTAAAAAGCACAGTGTTTTAATGACAGTTTCACCCATTTCATAACTGGAAATGTCATTTGACTGATTGCAGGCTCCATTGCTATATTACATGTTTGCTGATGGCCTGCTATAAGCATCGCCATAAACGGTTATGACATAGGGAAGTCAGCTACTTCCGGATTATAGTAGAACCTGTCTAATGTAATATCCTCTTATAGCGTCAGGGGCCAGTCCTGATGTGGAACCCAAGTTCATTGTGACGATACCAACCTGGAAAACCTGGAAACCTCATTAAATTTTATAGTCAACCTGGAAAGCCTGGAAAACTGGGAATTTTGAATTGAAATCTGGGATTTTTCAAGTATCAAAATTTATTGTGTGCTTGTTCGTTATAAGGCTGATAAATCAGCACAAAAATTATTGGCCTGATAATTAATTCCACCATTCCCCTGAAATTCAGCTTTTGTGATAGTTTTTCTAAAAATGGTGCCTGTGGTCCTCCTAATTAAATGAATCGTACTTTATGCATTATTCAGTGTACCCTTTCTTATTAATATTTCTGAAAAACGTTTTCAAGATATTATATACGTAAAATCCGTTATTTTTGGTAGTTCTTTATCCAAGATTCTGTTATCAGAATGGCCTAGAACTGCATTGTTGGTGATCTAGATTTTATAAAAAAAAGAACCTTACAAAATTTGTTTCAATATTATTATTTCCACAAAAAAAATTCAAGTAAAATATACCTAAAATCGTAATTTCTGCTAATTTTTCAAAGAAATGGTCGTAAGAGCACACCTTCATTGGGATAGGCCTATGCTTGTTTGGTAAATATTGACTAAAATCCTACCATTTGAGGTCTAGTTTTTCAAGCAATTTCGCCTATGATGCGTGTTTCCTTATTAGTATTACTAACTAGTGTTTCCAGTAGAATTGTGGTACACCTTTAATCATTACAATGTATTTTTTGAACCTGAAAAAAATTAAATATGACCCTGAAAAACCGATTAAACTCAAGTAATTTCGTTTTCCGAAATTAGTAGCCACCATGTTATGGCCATAAAGGGACTTTACATAATTGGGAAGTCAGCAGAAAATCTGTTGTGCGTAGGCCTACCGATGGTAACCACCATGCGATGTGACAAAAGATGAATTAGCCATTACATACCATACCTTACCCTGTAATCCAAATAAAATTGCAAACTAATGTTGTTATTTGTTTGGAGGATATTTGTTTCTGTTTGCACAACCAAATTGTGCACCGAATTTCTTCATTGTTTGAAGCTGCATAACAAAATCCTTTCGATGACCATGCACAGCCACAACAAGATGTGGTTGCGATGTTGAGGGATGTTTTTTTTAACGATTTATTGATATAAATAGCCTGCACAGCTGAACTTGATCCATGAATTGTTAGGCCTGGAACTGCGGATGTAAGAAAATCAATGCTGCTGTTTCTATTTGGCGGTGCTTGGTCATCTAGAGAAATCTTATCCGCAAAAATAACAACCTGAATCTGGGTAAACATGCACCGTGGTTACAAAGAATGGCAACGCCTATGAAATTGCTGTGCACTTGATATTGGCCCACATAAGTATTGTGGATTATTAGCATTATAAAATCTGAGATTGTCTCTTCAGATGAGTGGAAAATTGGATGTTTGAAGAATTGTGGGGCTGTTATTTTTCAAGTACCTTTATGTATGTACAGGATATTGCATGAAGAAAATCCTGGGCTGTTTTAGGGCATTTTTTAATCTTTCTGTTAACTTGACGTTTTAATCTCTGTACAGTTCAACCTTTTTAAATCAATTTTAACTCACTTTCTGTCATTCTCCAGTGCTGAAATTTGCCCCAAAGCTTCATTTCGCTGTACATTTTGTTTGCATGAAAAGCTTATGGATGCATGTACATGTAAATTCTTTTTCGCGTTTTTAACAACTTCAAAAGTATGCAAAATGCATTCGTTAACGCGGTGCGGGGTGGCGGGTTGCACGGCGTCCTGGGCGTGGCCAGTTTCGAAACGTACGTGCGTCTGGTAATTCGGACCGGGTGAGGCCCCAGAATGCATTTCGGTTTAACAACTGCTCAAATATGCATTATGAAAGGTTTTTCGACTAAAACGTCAGTTTTTTACGCCATGTTTTCACTAACAGAGTGGAATTCGTGCATTTTTTTTTAAATCACCAGGCAAAATCTGTGGGGCATGAAGATGAGAATGGGCTTCTCTTATTCGTGGGGCACAAGAGATCTATTCCTGTACGTGGTCATGGAGCTTCAAATCTACCATGTCATCTTTGCTACGAGCCATTATGTCATTGTATTATTTTCATGCCCATAAAGCAGCTTGTAATTCTGAATATTAATGTGATTTATCATCGCGGATCTGCAATGACATGTCAAGGATTAAGCAATATTGCAGCGACTTCCTCGACAGCCATTTGTAATTTTTCATTGCTGACGAATTTATTGGCCTATGCATGCTGAGACCCTAGCTGAACACATGACAGTATAACAATGACAGTTCGACTTTTGCTTTCTTTTTCGTCGTTCCTAGCACTGACTCCTTTCTGGAGTTTTGGACCGTTCCAAAATTGGTTCTCATCATATAGATTGGCAAAACAGCTGCTTAAGCCTTGACATTGAACGCGGTTGATTACTATACACACATGACCCTGACTGGCATTGTTACATGAGGCAACGAGTTAATGAGGCTTTGCTGCAGTCGATCTCTTCGGCCTTGATACGTTAAATGAGGACATGTTATTGTGTCCATGGGCATAGTCGGTGATGGATGTCGTACGCAATACACCATATGTCACCCCCTCCATGTGCGTTTGTTTGGTCCAATGGCATCGGACAATTGCTGCAAATTCAAATTGTTTAGGAAGTCAGTAGTTGATGTGTATCCAGATTGTTTTGGAAGAAAAGACGTGCTTGCATAAGCAGTTTACATGTAGTTCTATTTAATTTTATGCTTGTCAGTTGTTTTGTAACAGAATTGTGTAGTTGGCTGTGAAGCGGTGTCAAGGCCCGACAGCATCGAAAAGGACAACTTTTTGAAAGTTGAATAATGCGTACTGTTGCACAGGACATGCAGCCATTAATAATGTGAAGAATGTCAGTCAGAAATGCCACTATTCTGTCGCATTGATGTTCTAATCGTTACAAAGTATGTTTGGGTTTTCACACAAAAAAAACGTTTAATCCAATGAAGCTGCATGGGCGAGACACACAGACATCGATTGTATGTACATGTACCTGTACTCGTGCAGACAACCAGTACAGATCTACCTACTGTATGCATGATAATGTTCGTAAATAATGACATCTGAAATGAAATTCGCAGAAATTGCACTTTTTTGACTGCTGTTAGGCAGTTTTTCATGACATTTTGTTTGTGGCAAAATCCCATAACATGGGAATTATCCTATGTAATCTGCTCTTCCGACATCTTTGTGTAAATAGAAGAGCTCAAACGGAAATAACTCTGTTAGTGTAGTTACAGTAGAAGCTCCAAAGTTGACCACCTCCCTATGCTGACCACATTTAACTGATAGGACGATCGCCACATTAACTCAATGGGAAGTCACCTCTATATGTTGACCACCTGCACCTCTATCTGTTGTATGTTGACCACTTGGACTATGCCACACAATAGTGATTTACGATCTGTATGTTGACCAGCATGGTCTCAACATGTAAAGTCATGGATGATGAAATTTATTGTCTGCTTGCAAAACTTATGCTGTGTACCCATCTGAACAGTAACTGTCTCTATAAAGGCACTAGAGTTCATTTTGAACCCCTTTATTACCCTACTGTACTATACGTGTAATTGCTGGATGAATTTGCAACACATAATCAATACTGGTACTGTATTATTTATGTGAATGATGAATGATGACTGTAAATGTAAGTACATGCAGTCCACGGAATTAAAATCGTGTGTCAGTACAAACCTCGGACCACCTCCTTATGTTGACCAGTTTGCGACAATCCCTTGTTGGCCAACTTACATAGGTTCAACTGTATAAGTCGTATTTGTAAGTTTGATGCAACGCAAGCAAATTCAATGACATGTGCTATTTGTTTGAAAAATGGAATGGCCTTGGAAGACCATCTTAAGCCATGCAGTTCTAACAAAGGTAACTTCTCCCAAAATGATAAATCCCGAAATGCAAAATTTATGTCTTCGGTATTTGTTATTCCTCAATGTTAAGTGCTGCAATAATACTGACAGTACTGTAGTAAATAATGTGAATAATGCAATGCAAACTGGTTTTGAACACCCATGCACATGGATTTGATTGACGTTTGGCATTTCGTGAACACCTCGCCATGTGTGCGGATGATACGCTTTTCCATCATGCCATGGGGTTATTGAAAATCTGTATTGTTTCGCTTTGAATCTTGGCATGCTACCAAATGGTATTTTGGCTCGGGTTCATCATTTTAATTTGAATATTCTTTCTATACCAAGATGCTTAACATCTCGTGCGTGGGTTTCCTATGGATTTTTCTCGTTGGAAGTCTGTTCCATTTTCTACCTGATTCGATTTGCTATTATTAGCCCCTTGGTGTTCAAGATTTGCTGGCTTCCGTCATTTTTAAGTCGTGTTCATGTAATGCAGATGTCCTTTGAGGGTGCCTTTGTCATTGAGACAGCATCAACCCAGCCAGATCATCTGTCTGCTTTCAATGCAAATCAAAAGCTCTAAATAAAGCTAGTCATTTGTAATCAGGTGTTGCTCATATCTGGCTTGTAGCATCCTCTGGCCAGCACAGACATTGATGGTTGCTTTAGATCTAAGATGCGCAAATGGTGACTACCAACCTGGAAACCTCAGGGACACTTGAATCGAAACATGGGTTTTTAAGTATCAAAATTGTATTTTGTGTACGTTCGTTATAGTCAGCATAAAAATGATTGGTCTGAAAATCAATTGTACCTTTCCCCTAAAATTCAGCATTTGCTATTAAGTTTTTCTAAAAATTGTGCCTGTGGAGCTCCTAAATTAATCTTTCTATTCGCATTATTGGCGATTTAATTTAAAAAAAAATTAAAATTACCGTCAGTGTTACCCTAGTTATTAATATTTATGGAAAACGTTTTCGTGCTATTGCGCCTAAAATTAGTTATTTTCGGCAATTTTTTATTCAAGTTACGTCCATGGAGTTTATTGCTGTCAATATTGATATTTTTGGTATTTTATAAAATGGTCTAAAACTGCGTTTTTGTGATCTTGGTTTTTTTAATTCCCTAAACAAATTTTTCATTTCATTCTTATTATTTCTAAAAAAACATTTCAAGAGAAATGTTCGTAAAAATAGAATCCATCATTGGGCTACGTTTGTTTTGTAATGTTGACTAAAATCCTACTATTTGAGATCTAGTGTCTCAAAAAATGACCTTATTATTATTGCTAAATATTGTTTTTAATGCAATATTGTGGCACACATTTGATCATAAGTTTATTTTTTGAACCTGGAAAAATCCATCGTTTGGATGTGTTTGTTTGGTAATCGTGACTAAAATCCGACCATATGATATCTCGTGTCTGAAAAAATGTCATTATTATTATTGCTAAATATTGTTTTTAATACACTATTGTGGCACACATCTTTTTAAACCTGGAAAAATCCATCGTTGGAACATGTTTGTTTGGTAATGTGACTAAAAAACCTATACCATCTCAGATATGGTTTATCAAAAAATGACGCCATCTGCGTTGCCTTATTATTACTAAATATTATTTTTTTAAATAAAGGTGACACATTTAATCACTAAAACATTTTTGAATCTGGAAAAATTAGAATATGACCCTGGAAAACATGGACAACTCGGGGCATTTCGTTATATGAACGAGCATGGGAAAACGCATCTTCGATAAGATTAAATTCTGAATAATTTGTTGACGCGTTTTTGGGCTCGCCCTCTGTTTTCTGTAAACTCTGTGGTCTTCATTCAGGAAGAGTTGACGTTGACTTACAAGTACTGTATATCGAGTCCCAGAAGAAAGCAATGACATTGAAAGGCGTTGTTTGGCATCAGTTGATAGATAATTTTCTGCGTTATCGCTGGAAAGTCGAAATTCTCAAAGGTGCCATTCGGCTATCTTTATTATCGTGATGTACTCCCTCTCGCAGTGCATTTTTGCAGGAAAGACCTTTGACCTTTGGCGGATGTTCTTCGGGGACGCCAGGGGATTACTGCAAATGAAATTTTCTGCCTGCGTGGCCCTGATGGGATTGGTAAACACATGCAGCCAGGGCGATAAGTGAACGAATATCGCTCTACAGACACACCGCTCCTATTAATGATGTGGCCAATTAACCTTAATAAAGCACCGGTTTAATAAAACTGACTGCAAAGTTTAATCACACCCTTGTGGGTGAGATCGCACTCAACCCCTCAAGTATTAATGAAAGTGCATGCGATATGCTGGCAGGCATGCCTTCGTAATTTAATAACTATGAGGCTATACGTCACTGCCTCGTATGTTGCAGGCTGTTATGGTTTTATTAACCCCATTCCACGAGGCCTTTGACTGTGGCCCGGGAATATAGCGCTAGCTGAAATATGCAAATTTTGCTTTTTGGAAGACTTGAGTACGCGCTGTTTACTCCTGAACAACACTGTTAAGCGGATTTCATGTCATGTTTGGCCGTTCGTGAAAGTTAATGTTTTTATTAAGGCTGCGTGAAGCTAGGCAGAATGGGCTAAATGAGTACATTCCCCTCCCAATGATGATTGGCGCTGCTCATTTATATTTCTAAATTATCTGTTTATTGCTGGAATAGTAACTTTGTATCTGCTTACCTACCTATCGAATATTAATGCTTCCGTATGTCCATAAATGTCGATATCACAACGATTCATCCAAATGTATAATTCATTTCAATTCCATTTACTCAGATAATCGATATGCCATTATTTTAAAACGCTGTGGGGGGTCATGTTGCTTGGTTCTGCGAATTTTTTTTATCTAAAATGTTCTGCTCATCTTGTAAAATAGTAACTTCATATTTACACACACATCCAAATTTAATGCTTGAGTTTAATTCGTAAGATTCATCCAAATTTTCTGCATACGTCATTTCAGGTTCAATTGATTCTATTAATTACTTTTAAAAGCTCTGGAGGTCGTATTGATGTGTTCTGTTAATTTTTAAAAATATTAACTTCATATCTCCACATATCGAATATCAATGCGTTATAACATTTCGATTAACTGCGAGTCATCACTTACATTGTTAGGATATCATTTCAATTTGTTCGTATACACTGTGGGGGTTACATTGATTGGTTCTGCTAATTTCTTTTAATCTAAAACGCTCGGCTTATGTTTTAAAATATTAACTTCATAGCGAATATTGATACTTCAATTGGTTAAAACATTTTGAGATAATTACTACGATGCATCCAATTGTATAATTTTACTATTGATGCTATCACTTTAAAACGCTGAGGCATCATGTTGATTGGTTCTGTTATTTTTTTAAAATTCGCCGCTTATTTCTAAAAATATTAACGTAATTACAACTCATCCAAATATGCTGTCATTGGTTCTAGTAATTCATATTTTTTTAATTCGCTACTTATTTAAACAAATATTAACTTCATATGATCCAGTATTTTGAATATTAATGCTGCTGTTCGTTAAAACATTGCGATATCATTATGATTTATACATTTTTTTTTGAAAATTGATGCTATATATCTCTTTAAAAACGTGGTGGGGGTCATACATATACTGATATCATTTTGAGATATATACTGATATGGCGTTTTCTATTTTTAGGCAAACACAAATTCTTCCACAAGTGGAGGACAGGTGGCGACACTGTCAAAGATGGTAAGAATCTACTCGATCATATCAGTTCTTAAGCGATACTGCCTTGATGTTGGTTTGTGATTATTAAGTTTTTGAGTACCGCAATTTAAGTTGTTCCATGGTGATACTTCAGCCATCTATGAACAATCATACTCGACAGAAATGCGCGCCATCTAGTGTGCTACGCTAACAACCAATACTTAAATCTAAATGTTTAGTTGTGACAACTTCGTGGAAAGCGTGCCTATTTATAAATGTAAAAAATCCTCGTTGATGGGTTCGCTCCTTCTCCATTCAGTGGGCCTTTGTGACCGGATGTAGACGTTTAAAGTTGCATCGAATATCACATTCTAAAAAAAGTGCATAAAAAATCCTACTCGTTTTGGGTGAAATAACACAATGCATTAGCATTGTGCTGCCTAACTTCAGAGCAACATGTGCTGGTAGCTAATAACATGTTAATTGCAATGGCACATGTATTGCCATAATTTTGAAATAATTTTTAAAACAAATTAAGACTTTAAGAAACTTCATTTATTTTATTTCAGATGTATGTGAGATTATTCGTGAAGTAAAAAAATTCCATTTTAGGAAAATAGAAAATCAATCTGCACCATTCAATCGTGATGACGAGCTAATAATAATTTATGTTTTATTATTTTGTTATATGAAAAAGTTCTGGCACGATGTTAATTGTCCGTCATCAAAAATAGCTTGACACGCCGACGTGGTGCCATCTAGTGAGTTGTCCGGAAAACTTTGGTTTATTATCTAGATACCGGTATTTATCTTTCAATTTTGTGTATATCAAGATATTGTAAATTCAGACTCGAAGGCATTCAGAATCAGAAATGTTTTATTTACAAAAACACGAGCAACTATGCGAAGCCAAAAATAAAAAAGAAATGCTTAAATATTTCATAAAAATGTTCGTGTGGGTGGGGGATCATACCCCATGATGTTTTTCTTATTCAGTTTCATCGATTTCGAATCTTCTGCTCAACAGGTAAAGCTTTCGAATACGGGCATAAGGCAAGATTTTATAAAGAAACAGATTTCTGTAAGAAATAAGCTTGTTTTATGTAATGCAAGTGCATATTTCGCATAATAATCTAGTGCCTTGTTGCTGCAAGATATCATTAGGAATGAAACCTGAACGAAAATTAATGTAACATAAATTTTAGACGAAGATGTTCGTACTGCTCTCAAGATGATGTCGTAATTCTGGCCATAAAAGTGCATGCCAGCCAATCTATGGCAAATGGGCATTGGTAATAAGTTCGCAACATATAGAAACATATTAAGCATGTTTCGATGGTGTTAAAAATGTAAACTATGTGCGAGTTTCAGACCTCGTTACACTTGCCCGAAGAGCGGTTTTGTAATTTGGCTATTAACGAATACAAATTGGCTGTTTGTGGGAATGGCTCAACTGCCTAACACCCAATTTGCAATATCTATTCGCCAGTTTATTAGGTTTTTGAAAGTATTTGGTGATTGGCTGCTGCTATTGGTACCTGAGAGCAGCTGGGACCATCCTCAACGATGCCATTCAGAATGCATCTTCACTAAACGTTTCAAATTTAGTTTCAATTAGGCGGATGAGGGAGCTGTATCAATAAACTGGATTGGTTTTATTGCAACCAAAATCGCACTGAAAACGTCAATGGCTTCGACCATTAAAGCAGGGATGTGCATGGCCAGTGTGGAAAATGTAAAAATTTTACCCTTGTGTGAAAATGCGAAAAATTGGGAATAAATGACAATTTATGTAAACTATTCGTAGAAAATGAATTTCACAAGAAATCCAGAGTAATTCCCCCCATTCAGGTCCATGATTTTATAAAAAGTGTACTAAAATTTGATTATTTTTATCAGTTTTTGAAAAAAATTGCCTATGGCGTTCTTTCGAAGACTAATATTTCAAAGAATCTTTAAAATGATACATTGTCTAAAAATCATTTCCAAGAAAATACACTTGAAAACCATTTTTGGTCGATTTTTTAAAAAATTTCGCCTACAGCATTCTCTTAAACATAAATTTTTTTCACCCATACATTTTTTAAGAAAAGCAAGCTGAAATCCACCATTTGTGAAAAAAAGTTTACCTTTGGCGTTCTCCATATTGTAGGGTGAGCTTGAAAACTCGCTAGTTTGAAATACATGCAGCTATTTTTTCAGAAATATTGGGTGAAAAATGTGACAAAATCAGATAGTTGCATGTGAAAAAACGTAAAGAATATCAGATACTTGCATGTGAAAAATTTTGAAAAATTGTATACCAACTGGCCACATGCCTATTAGTCATGTTCATTAGCAATGAAACTTCGAAAAACAATTGGTTGTAACAGCAATCATTCATATACAAAAGAAAGTTATTGATAAACTTATTAATGGGATTGCTTTTTCCTAGCCATGCAAACGAACAAACAATTTCATTGTGCTTTTCCTTTGGAAGTTTCAGTGCAATTGGAGCCATGCAAGGCAAACAAAACAGCTGAGCAAACGTGGTTGTTTCGCTACAAGTGCTGAACCAGATATGAGGCTGGGGTGTTAAGTCGCCCAATACGCCCTCGAATGTCCTTGATTCGGCAATATCCTCTTGTGTAACTAGATGTGCCGAAGGCCAGTCGTTGTAATTAACCTCAAAAGAGGTACAGCGATCGATTGCTGTGGATGTAGTTCGGAAAATTCCCCGAGATGGGGCGATCAACACCACTAGCAATATGAAATTGCGTTACTCACCATCGCTTTCTGATTTGCAGTTTTGGCACGTGGACCATATGGAAAGGGCGAAACTTGAGTTGTTTGGTTGTGACCATAGATTTTGCGTGTGACAGTAACGACAAAAGAATGTGTTTACTAAACCAATAAAACGCCACACTTCTGGTCAACAGTGCGAATTAGTATTCACCTCAGGCACCATGCCTATTTTGATCAGATGGTCAGCTAGTCCAATTTCGCAAGATGATTTTTGTGATCGCCATGGGCTTCCCAATTGGAAAGTTATTTTTACTTAAAACAACTTATCAGAAAGTCCTTTTTATCTAAAACTCCTTAATCGAAAGTGCTTTTTTAATCTAAAACACCGTAAAAGAAAGTTTTTTTTTACCAACAACTGTTTACGATAAAGTCCGTTTTACCTAAACCTGTTTATCAGAAAATCCTTTTTACCTAAAACTGCTTATCAGAAAGTTCATTTTACCTCAAACTGCTTACTGTATCATGCAGAAAACCTTTTGATCTAAAACTCTTTATCAAAAAGTGCATTTTACCCAAAATTTCATGCTTATCATAAAGTCCCTTTTTTACCTTTAACTGCTTATAGATAGAAAGTTCTTTTTATACCAACGACAATTTACCATAAAGTTCTTTTACCTAAAATTGTTTATCAGAAAGTCCATTTTACCTAAAACTGTTTACTGTACCAGAAAGTCCTTTTTACCTAAAACTGCGTTTCAGAAAATCCTTTTACCCATTGTATGTTAAATAGGCATTTTATTATTAGCAACAGATGATAGAATCTTTTAAACAAGCGTAGGTATATTTAGTAAATTTAGCAAATACATGTTAGACTGTTTTAGGGTATGGGTACAAACTGACTGATCACGTTCTCCAGATAGTACTTCTTCTCAGAATCTGGTGTATTCACATTAAATTACTATAAATTTTAATGTGAGTTCCGAGGTAGGTTGTTACTTAAAGGAAAATCACTGGGTAATTTACCCAGTTTTGGGAAGCGTGGGTTTATAGCCTAGTCAATCGAATTTTAATTGAGTGTTTCAAATCAGGTGATTGCATTCCGCTGCACTGCATTCTTATAATGTTATTGAAAATACAGTATGTTTACCAGGTTCAATGGTTGGTTCAGTCAGGTTCATTGTCAACACATCCCAAAATGCATCGCGACAAAAACGTCGCATTTACAAAATGTAGGCTATCACTGCTGTAAATACGTTTATCTATGACTGAGAAAAAAATAGCACGAGACGTTTGTTTTTCGGTGATTTTGGAATGTTTTTGACAATTGTTGCGTTAAAACTGACGCATGCGCAAAGCAACAAAAGGTGAATCCAACTTGCTCCTATTGGAGATAGCTTGTTAACCTCATGTCAACTTCATAGGAATGCATCATCTTGGAAACTTTCTATGGCGTATGCATTCTAAATACATATAAAAATATTTTAGTCTCTTGAGACTGCATGACGACTTGAAGCTGGTCAGCGAAACGAGCCCTTGAACTCCATGAAGTTCAGCTAACATCAATCGAAAAGATTCCCCCAACAAAAAAAAATCCCTGAATAGCAAAGTATGTTCTTGTAGAACTTTGCGTGCATTGACATAAATCGATTGCTAAATATGGTTCTCTTGAAATTTGTCGTGGATGCATCGTATATACAGTAGGTATACGAACTTGACCTGATGCCCTGATAGTCCAGAAAGAAATCAATAATCTGTATAAGATATTAAGATGGCTGGGACTAGAACCTCGAAATTGATGTCAATTTAACTCTGTACCCTACTATCAGTATAAGTGCATGGGGATATAATCTAGCAACCCAATGTATTTGGATGGTACCACAGCATTAGGGCGGGCACCATCATCATTGTTGAATTGAATTCTTGTACATGAACACTGTACCTACATGTCCTTTGGTGGCACGCAATAAAAAGACCAATATAAGTATGCATTCCAAGTCCCAATGGGCTCGGAGCCCCATAAGTGGTTTGGAATATAAGGCTACTATATAACAGGCCTGAGTAGTTGACAATTTTCCATATTAACTAAACTCCGCTGGAGGGCGCTTTGCATCGCATGGTCTGGAGATTTTCAATGTTGTTTCGTAATCTTCTCCCAGCTGAGTAATTTGCATTTGTGAAATTATGTTGTTTCTAATGGATGCCTCCAATGTAAGCCAATGAGCACAAGATGTGCTCTGCTGGCAATAGCGCAAATGGCGATACCATCGTTTGGGCGTGGTCCGTAGCATGATGCAGCAATCTGATTTGACAACACAATTTGTCAAAAGACAACTCCATCCAAAGGCTCCCGCTCAACTACTTAGACCTGTTCTAACAATTTTACCAAGTCATTCAACCAAGACGTGGAATGTGAATAAGTGGGAAAAAATAATTTATCCAGCAAAAAACTGGGGAATTCTCCTCCATTCAGGCCCTTAATTTCATAAAAACTGTACTAAAATTTGATTTTTATCGTATTTTTAAACTGTAGTTTTGAGAACCACTGTATAGCTCTTGAAATAGCTATTTTTTCAGAAATAAAGGATGAAAAATGTGAAAAAAATAACAATATCCTATGAAAAATGTTGTGAAATGTGAAAAAGTATGAAAAAAGTTGTAAAATGTTGTGAAAAAATATGAAAAATTGCTATTTTTTTTCATCAGAAATGACGGGTGAAAATGTGAAAAAAACACAGATATTTGCATATGAAACATGTGAAAAAACAGATAATTGCATGTGAGAAAATGTGAAAAGTATAAGATGCTTGGTTGTAAATATGTGAAAAATTGTATACAAACTGGCCACGTATATGCTTGAGAATGCGCTGGCTGTGCAAGGGGGGTTGTGCATGGGGTATATACAAGTACATGTATATACATCAGTTGAGTGGTGGCAGGTTCCTGGAGCAGTGCAACAGTCACTGTCAGGAGACATTCTTGGACGTAATCTTGGCTCTTGCACCTGTCTGGCAAACAGTAAACTTGGTTATAGGTTAGTAGTCGGTTCTGAACCGCATTTTTGGCCAACGTTGGCTATTTCTGAGACTAGCCTCCGTCTCCCATCATGTGTTGCAGTGCACTGCAATCGTTCGTCTTGTCGCCAGCAATAACAAGATTTTCAGTCGTCTTCGCCTTTGCACTTGGCAGGCTTCCCAACGGCAACGTCCAACCAGGCGAGCAGAAAGGCATGATATGGCAGCCACGGGTTTTATCGGTTGTTTTATGTCCTGTTTAGTGTTTGTTGTTGCCCAAAATATGCGATTAGCAGTTCGCTGGGGGTGTGTCCTAATGTGGACGTCCTTCAGTCACGGAATCAAGATGGCCGTCTTGGCAGTCTGCTTGGCCTGGCATTGGGTGGCATGCTGGCAGCGATAAACTCACTTGCCAATGACTGACTTTGTTTATCGACACAGAGGAAAACGTGCCAGAATAAGCGTTTCCCTTTTCGACGTAAACGATTATCTAGTTAAACGAAACGTCCACTGTCGACGCTGACCTGTTCTCTGAATTCGACGTTTTTTTGCACCAGAATTTAATTATTTTGTTTGGGATTTGCCACAATCTGGCTGTTTCTTGCCTGGTTTCTGGACGTTCCCCCACAGAACCTCTTGCTGCGACATGTGATGGACAGTGGTTGCTTGGTTGTGCCAGCTTGAAGACAGGCCATCCTTCTTGGGCCAACAACTCGTGTACTAACATCTCTTGACTGACAATGTTCTCCATCGAGCACACCATTTGCGCACTCCAGTGCAAGTTGGATTACAACGAGTGCTGCAGAGACGACAACGATATTATTCACTCAGGTATTTCTGAAATTTTTTCCAGACTGAAAGTCAACTGTGTGTGGGCAGTGTTGTTGGGCTGCTTTTGGGAACGTACGTGCCTGGTGGCTTATTGGCAGGGTAATTTGAGCGAGATTATGACTATGCGTTCAGAAACCATCAACTGAAATGCATATTGTGATGTATGGGTTCAGAGAATTGTTATTTTCTCATCTGAAGTGGGCCAAGACATTCTTTGAGTGGGCTGAAGACTTCCAAATGCCTTGTTAGGGTTGTATGGCCGCACTAGCTGTGTGTCAGTATCATCATCAGTATACTATGCATAATAATTTCGCCAAATGCAGTATGTCCTTACATGTAGTACCGCATAGTTTGGGTTTCGAAAGTAAGCTTATACAGACTGTACCAGTAGACTTGAGTATTTTCTTTATTAGGCCTACTTTTAAACATGGTGCCTACCAGCCATATACCATCATCCTTACTATGCATAATTTTCGTCAATTTAATGTCGTATGCCCATACAAGTAGTACCATAGTTGTTGTTTCGAAAGTACTTCGTAAGCTTATGCAGATGTATCAATAGACTGGTGTATATTCTTTATTACTTTTAAACAAGGTGTCTACCGATCATACCATCATCAGTATACTATGCATAATTTTCGCCAAATGCTGTATTCCCATACATGTATTATCATAGTTGGTGTTTCGAAAGTACTTATTAAGCTTATGCAGATGTGTCATTAGACTTCAATTTATTCTTTATTACTGACTCGTAGAAATGGGAAAATCATGGGGTAATGGAATTTTTGCCTTTGAATTATTCACAAAATAAAAATTGCGTGAAAATTCATCATTTGTAATCCTGTTTTTCAAAAAATTTCGCCTACGACGTGTTTTAGATAATGATCATGTCATGTTGTGATGATTTAAAACTTGAACGGCTCCATATTTTAACAGGCATTGAACTTTTTTTTGAAATCATGAAAAAGTCATTGATAAGCCTTGACATTTGCAATACCGAATCCAGCAGACACCTTGTTAAAGTTCAAAACAACAGCGTAGGCCATTAGCCCTTTCAGTCTTTTCATAGTGTATTTGTTTCTGATAATAGCTTCCTTTCAAGCTTTTTGTCTAACTTATCTCATTCAATATTTTTCAGTCGAGCCTCTTCATTATTTTTTGTGTACATCATGCATGGCTTTGTTCTACTTTGAAGTTTTCTTCAAGTGCAAACATTAACATTTCACTGTACCTTCGCTACCTTCGTAACTGTTGGATGTCGTGCACTGCATTCACTTCAATATTTACCTCTGTCAATGCCTTTTGATTACTGCACAGCTTGCACGATACAACAGGTTGAATGATTTTCAAACAGTTAATTCCTCGTGCATAGTAAACTTGAATGATGATTTCTACTAAAACAGTTTGATTCCTTTAATGCATTTCTACATGAGGGTCCTTCGACTTGGATCGAAATATAAATTTGAATAATTTATTCAGCACATAATTTATAAACGTTATTATCTCATTTTGTCACTTTTCTAAATATTGAACAAGCGCATGAACCCTGCATAAACCCAAGATCTTAACATAAATGTCGGTCCGCTTTTTTTCATTGAAAACACTCAACCTCGAATGTATTTTTGACTTTTATCACTCTTTATCTGAAGGATATGTACGCACGTTGGATGGACCAACTATTTCATGGTGTATTTTTATCCATATCAAACGATTATCTCTGCTGTTTGAAGTATTCGTGTTGACGATGTCCTTTGGTTTCTACAAAAATACAAATCACCCGACACGGCAACAAACTCATTTTCGGTCTCTGTGTCGCACATATACCTTGACACGTTTTTGGCAGTGATAATAACTGTCTTGGTGATAGTAACTCGTATCGTATTCACATTTCGGTTGGATTCCCAAATTCATACAACTGGTTAAAATAGGAAGTGCTATAACACGTACTGTCCCCCTTCAGTTTCACACATTCGAAATTGTTCAACTTTGGCATTTTGGGTGCGTCATCTGTGTTTTCGGAAAACACATGCCCAGCTGCTAAACTTAAAAAAAAAAACTAAACCAATAATACTTTGACCTGAACTTTGAGCAAGTCGTTAGCCTGGTTGATAGACTAGTTGCAATGGCATCAGTGATAACGGTTTTGTCATGCTAAATAATGTATCTTAAGCTCTGCCCAATGATTAGTTATCCTAAGTACTGTAATTGAACAGTATATTGATGGAGCTGAGGGACATTAGTTTTGAAAATGACATTATCGTATTTCTGCGACCTTTTGTCATGGTTGTTACTCAGAAAACAAGACGTAAGGAGTAATGTCGCAGTGTGCATTTTGCAATGTTTGGTATACCGGATTTTCTTAAGTACTTTGAATAATGTGCACATAAACCAGTGGAAAACTCCCACGCTTTTTGAACGATGTTCTTAGACATAACTACCGGCAATTTCCTGTCGTCAAATGGATGATTGCCCATTCGCCTAATGACATACTAAAACATGGAAGACAAATAGTAGGCGTCCGTCTATCTAATGAAAACGATAAAAACGTGATGAGTTATGCAAATTTAGCAGGTGTGAAACCGCATTTTTCAGTGCTAACACTTATGCGTTTAACATTCTACATTTGTATATTTTATTTTCGTCAGCTTACTAGAATCCATATAACCAATGAATAACCGGCAACAGCTGTGAAATAGTTTGCCTTCCGAGGAATTGCTTTTTACACTAATATTCTATGATAAAGTATGTTTTGGTACTTGTACAACTATTGGAAAATTCTTGAAACAAGATGTCGTACCTCAATCGAATGATAACTAAAATATATTAGCTATGAATATTCATTGGCAAACTGCTGCAAATCATGAATTTAACATGTAATTAATTATTAATCCCAAGGAGATTTCTTCTCTGCTTCCATGCAGGCTCTGATTAAAATACAACAGTCAATTAAACATTAAAACATTTAATAATTAGTAGGCTAGTCCAGGTAAAGCAACAGGCTGACAATGTGAGAAGAGCTATGAACAGAGTTGCAAATAAGTGCGACAAAAATAGTCCTTAATATCATAAAATGTCCTAAATATTACTAAAAAAGTCCTGAATGATATTCAAAAAATTCAAACAAAGGTAAACGTTCATAAGATGGAGATCGAGCAAATTGGATTAATCCAAGTGCATTGTTAAAGAATAAAACACATGTGCTGCATTCCCAAAAATTACCTTTTTTAAAGAAGCCTAATAGACATGTAGCAATAGTCCTAAATTTCAGAAATTGGAATTGTTTCGTTTGCCACCCTAAAGAATTGCAACCTTTGGAATAGACATTACTAACAATTCTAAAGCAAGAATTAGAACGGGTTATACGATTCATGAACGGGAAATGACGTATTTTTTGGTTAAATTGTCTAATTGAGGTATTTGTTTCTCAGTGCTGCTTCACTGATCGTATAAGATACCATTTAGAGCCAACGATTTAGTCATTGACATATCCATCGCGTTAATCGCTTGATGGCATTAGGTGATGTGTTACTTCATCACACGCATTGACAGGCAAGCTGAAAATGTTGTTGGTTTTGTTTAACAAATCCTTGACGACTAAATACGACGCACCATTCTTGCCTGGGGCTACACGGTTGTGGTTTTAAATATCTGTGGTTGTGTCAACTTTAGCTTGTATTGAGATCACGTCTTCGAAATGTTGTGACTTGTTTTGAATCGTTGATGGAATACAATTGTACGCAATTTGAAGGCCAGACGGCCTGGGCCAAACAACTGTGCCCAATTTGTACCCAATTATATTTTTGCGTTGTTCTTCAGGAAAGCTCCTTGTTGTGATACAAGTGTTAACTTTTGCAGAAGACATGGCTTCAAGCCATGTTTCTTCCATACCTTCTGCAACGTTGTTCACCCCTTGTTTTTCCTTTTTTGTTTTCATTGTTGATATTCTGTTTGCTTCTATTTTGGCCAGTTAACTGATATAGCCATTCTTTCTGCAAGATGCCTGCAGTGCCACTGACAATTTCTGGCACACTTTGTCATTGGCTCTTCTTTTGTCTTCATTTGGAGCTCTTGTGATGGGATTGGATGAGACAGTGTTTGTGCTCAAGATGATTCTTATCACTTAACACGTCGTCCTGTTGTCAACTTTCATTGGGTTTGGACTTGGTTGCAGAAGAACTCCTGGTGTAATACATTTTTGAGCATGGTGGAGTGCAAGGGCACCTATTATTTATCCTTACATAACAAGGAAAAGAGCACGAGTGCTGATCTGCTACAAGGACAGCATCCCTGTGGGGCTTTGCGTTTTATTACGTACTATCAAGTTTATGGTTGCTGGAAACTGAAATTTGTGGACTAGGGGACTCTGTCAAGGTTTACTTTTCCCTAGTTAATGATACAATCGTGTGAGTGTTGCTTGCAATAAATGACACGTTAATCCTATTGTCTCACGAATTTTTAATTAAATTTTCAAGTTGTCGTTTTCCAGCGAAAATGGCGATGACGTGATTTCTGGTTTGTCCAGTGGCGTTTCATGTTCCACCATGTATCAGATTATGCAGCTTGGTGCCGAGTGCATCACTCAAAATGATGGTTTTACTTTTGGAATTTTATACCCTATTCACTATGTTCCCACCATGCTCGTAACATGCATATCTTGTTGCTGGGATCATCTTTTGAACACCATCAGATTCTTATCTGGTTTCAATGAATTCAATGGAAGATGTATCACATCACTCGAATGGATTTCAATGCTATTGATCTGGCACAAATAACTTCTCTATTGATGGCTCCTCTTTTATTTCCTGCTCTGCTAATTGCAATATTGCAGTTCCAAGAAAGGTTCTTTGACTTGCATTACATCGCACTTCTCGCAATTACTTCCGAGAATTTGTTCTCCAGAAAATGTCGCGAAATTGGGATTACCGAAGCAATCGAGCATGTTCTTTCATTAGTTTTCCATGCATCAAAACATGCCCAACAGCAACAGAAATCTAGGATTTCTTGATGTGAAAGATGATTGCTGGCTTAAATTGCAGCGATAGTATGTGCAAGTACATGTATGGATATGTTCGACAAGTCATCTGTGTATCAGTTAACATTCGTGATTGACGTTGAAATTTGCATAAACGCTGGTGTTCACCATCCATCTCCCAAGGCGGGCTAAGCTTTTACCATTGTTTACATTGGAATTTGCGTCATGAGCAGATTAAGTAAATCTTGGAAGACGAACTTGAATTGGAAGCGGGTTTTCCAAGTGCACTTTTTATGAGCGTACAAGGGTCTATGAGAGAAATATTTTTTGCTTCATGTTTTGTCGGTATTATGTGCTTAGGTTGATGGAACACGCACTTAAAGCTGGCTGGAAGCCAAGGTTAGCCGCTGTTTGGTGGCACTTTTCAATAAGTTTTGAAATAAATATATTCGTGAATCGATCGACAGTGCAATGAAAAATTGGCACTGATCAAACTCATTAATGAGGCAAGGTTGTTTTTTATACTGGCCAAACTGCTTTTGATGCACCAAAACTAGCTCACCAGGCTGGGATTGGATGCGCTTGCTCTTGTTGCACACGAGCACAGCGCCATCTTGTGGATTGTTGATAGAAAATTTCCAAGGAGCCACTGCACTAAAATAATGGAATAAATTGTTGCTTTTACATTGGTGTGCTAGCTGGATTTTCTGCTGAAAATTTCTAGGAGTAAGATATGCACCAAAGAGAAAGAGAAATGCAAAAACAAATCAAAAGGTTTATTCATTTCTGTTGATCGGTTTTATTAACTTTGTAACAGTTTAGCAGGTTGTTGTTGACCTTTTTCGCATGGCTTCTTGGAACCCTGACTAATCCTCCAGTCCTTGTGCTTGGACTTAAGTGAAGCAAGGTCCAAGTACTTGCCAAATAGGCCTACGCTAACTAACGTGAATCCTGAAGTGGAAGATTCATTCATGCTCTCTGTTTCATAAAAAAAACTTGAGCTGTTTTTTCTAGTAAATAAACCACTTTTAAAACCTGCCCACCTTCCCTCCTGCGGACATCAATAAACTTTATAAACCCAGCGTCATAAAACCATGGTGGAACTAATCGTTTTTTTAAAAACTGATCAAATCTGTTGTGCATTTCATGAAAAGTAATAAAAAAGCAGGATTGCTTGCCTACAAAAAACTCAACTTGTTGAGATGGCGTTTCCACTCTATCAATCCAATATTTTAAAATTTTCTGTAAAGGTTTTTTTCTTGCTAACTGTGAACACCCATATGGGGATCATAAAATACCTGAAGTAAGGAAGTTCATAAAACGAAGAGTTTAAAAATGGGAATTTCGCAAAAATCTGCATTTTTCACGTTTTTCAAATTGGTTTTCAGCATGCAACATGATTCCACCAGAACCTGGTAATTAAGTCAGGGGAGTTGTAACTGACTTGGAAATCTGGGAAAGTTAGGGAAATTTATCACAAGTCAGGGGCTTTCTAACTATTAATTGGTTTTCAGCTGAAGGTGGTATTTGTGCAATGAAAGAAAGCCCCCAATACTGGGTTCCCACTTGCTGGGAAGTCAGGGAAAACCAGGGAATGTTAGGGAAATGAAAAGTGTCAATGAATTTTATGGAAATGAAAAGTGTCAGAGAATGTTAGGGAAATGAAAAGTGTCAGGGAATGTTAGGGAAATGAAACGTGTTAGGAAATTCGAGAACATTTAAATATTAGGAAAATTGGTATTGTGCATATTGTATCATCTTTCATAAAACGCTGGAATAAAATCCATCATTTTGCTTATTTAAAAAAATCTCACGTAAAACGTCAGGGAAGTTAAAATCAATTCCAGGCATTTGCGTTACCATAATTCTAATTACATGTATAAATCCAAATTAACAAGGTGAATTGCTAGATACTTTAGTGTGAATTCCTATATTGTACAAATTCAATTAATCTGTATTGTCCTAATCAACTGCCATATTGCTTATAAACATTACTTACAGTGTATATCCAAGACCAGGCTTCTTTGCATTATATTGGTCGATGGGGAAAATAATGTCAGGGTAAAATAAAATTGAAACTTGGGAAAGTCAGGGAATTTTGTTACTAAAGCTGTACATGGAAAACTGAATGTGTGAATTTCTGTATTATACAAATTCAATAATTACATCGTCCTAATCCATATCAGGTTTTGGTACAATATATTGGTCGAAGGGGAAAATTCTAAAAATTGAAACTTGGGAAAGTCAGGGGATTTTGTTTCGAGAGCTGTACACGGGAACCTTAATCGCTTTTCTTGAGACACCAGTTTTGGATGACCCCAAATCGGATGTTGGTTTTCCTATGCTTAAACATGCGTGTAGGATTTAAGCCATTAGCATGTAATTACTATGCTGTATTTTCGGTTCAGTGTTACGATTCTTTGACATTGTAACATTGTCCATGTTGCATATGCAATCGAAATAACATGAAACAAATCTCTGCAATTTGCAACGCCCTGGTTTTTGGCCTGCACTTGGGCTTTCAGAGGCCTTGGGTGCCCATCTGGTAACATGATTTTGGCCTGGGCGTAGGCACCATTGCAACGTAATCCGGCAATTAAAAAATGCATCCTTATTTAGCGAAGTGACCTAGCGAAACGAAACGGTTGTTTCTTGGGCTCTGCCACTTTTTTCCTCAACAAACCAGTATTTTGGACGCCCACACCAAGTTTGGTTTAATGGTGCTTGGGTGGAGATGCTTTGGACGTGCAATTGGTGGCTTGGTGCTGAACAACAACTGCTTAAGAATGTTGGTCTCCAGGTCTTCTGGTGCTGGACCAAGATAGGAAGTGGTTTCTGAATATCAGATGTGGTTGTTCAGTTCAGGGCTAGCCATGTGCACGTGTAACCGATCTATCAGATATGGCCGAAATTGGCAGCAACCTAGTAACAGAAGACTTCAAGGTGATGCGAATGTAGTTCATGGCCAGAATGCCAAATAGCCCTCCAACCATTTTATTTCGTAATGCCATTCAACTACGCATATATTGATGAAATTCGCCGAGTCCACCATAGGAGTTTGTCATTCATTGCTTTGACAGACTATAAAATGCCCTATTTTGCATCCAGCTTGTGAAGCGTTGACACGTGAATTGCCATCAGCTTTCATTGTCGATTGGTGGCCAAGACATTAAATAAGCCAAATGACAGTAACCAAACTTCTGACTGGGTAGGAAGCAGTAATAGCAGTATGTGGCATCAGCCAAGGAAGTATAGTCAAGCCCTGGACGATTTATTGCGGTCCTAAACCTCTAAATGTTTTTTTGAATTTTATGCTAACCCTGCCATTATGAAAATACTGTACATGTATGCTGATGGAGACCTGCTGTTGTGGAGATGAACATCAGATTTCAAGTTGCAGCATCTTCTTCAGCAGAGTACTGTATAGTGTATGACACTAGAAAATACATGTTGGTGTATTTTGTCGGATGTAAAACTACTAATTATTTCATGGTGATTTGTAGGAAATTTCACGAAGCAAATTAACGCTGCCTGTTGAACCAACTCTTTAACTTCGTTCCTGTCGACTTTCCGGTTGGAATTTACCGGGTTAGTTGCTTTTGTGCAACTCATGGTAAAATGACAATAACAGGGTTTCCCCAAACCCTGGAAATCTGGAATTGTCAGGGAAATTGGAAATGTCTGGAAAAGTCAGGAAAATTCAACAAATAATTCATTTTAGTTCACTTTATACAGAAATGAAGAGATAACAAGCATTTTTGGGAAAGAAATTAATAAGAAAATTGCCAATTTTTAAGAAAATTAAAATGTGCGGTTTCCTGATGAAAATGTCAGGGAGTTGAAAATTTCATCTCTGGGGCATCCCTGAACATGGTAATAAAAGCTGAACTTGTAAAAAAAATTGAATGCTTTATTGCACCAGTCGAATCCGAAGCACGTTGAATTCACATCAGAGAGCAGATTCCGTATGAGTAGGACATGTTAAAAATACATAAGGTGTTTGTGTCGATTTTGTGGAAAATGGACAATTTTTTTTACTTATACCACTGCAGGCAGCGATATGGCGTCAGAAAAGTTTAACAATTTGATATTGGTAGCCAGAAACTCAAGTGTGTGGCTTGGTTCTGACATTTCGTTACTGTTATTTGTGTCTGGAAGACAGGAAGCTTAGGTTCAGTGGTTGCAAAACGAAATTTATCACTCGATGACATTTTAAATCTCGGACGTCACCATGCCCCACATTGGCCATCTGAAGATGGAAATGGCATCTGGATAAAATAAGTCTGTCACGAAATACATGGTCAGCTCTTTGTCAACAGTTGGTTGCCACTTGAATAACGGTATTTCAAAGCCACTTGACCTAAAACGAGTTAACCGGCTTTTAATAGCAAGATTAAAACTGTCTGTAGGGTTGTCTTGGCTTAAGTGAGCGTGTTTTTATTGATGAACTTTTTTCTTTCTTTCTTTACAGTATCATCCGTGCAGGGCAAGAAAACTCGAAATCGAGGATTTCTCAACTCGCTTTTGTGCTGCTTGGGATCAAATGCACATCACAATAGTCCTACTCACTGTTCTAAAGATAGGCCTTTCTGTGATTACTCTTATGGCAAAGTAAGTCTGGCTTCCCCTTCTCACGTTGCAGGGTGTCTGTTGGCCTCAGGTCTGGAAAAGTACTTTGTGATCTTCAAGGTCCTTGAACTTTTAGATGCAAGAACATTCCCTTGGTTTTGCTCCCCTGCAAATACATGCATTTGTTGTGTTCTTTCCTGAGAATCCTCAGGCCATGGGGGTTCTTTTGGCAATAAAGAATATCTGCGATTAGTGCCCAACAGCAAGTTGATGGAAAACTATAAAACTGTTGTAATGATTAAAAGGCTTTCGATCAACGATTATATACGGACCACATTTAATAACCTAAAATGTTTCCGATTTATGGTTATTATATTTGAGAATTTGTTGACGTGTTAAATTTAGACTGTTTTGGTAGAGCACTTAGTTTTGGAGTTCTAATAATTATGCTTGCTGAATTGGAGAAAAAATGATTAATGGCAACCAGCAATACATAATTAGCATCGCCATTTTTTGTGAACCTTACCTCGTGTTACAAGGCTTGGCTGTTTGAGGAAACAGCCCGGTGTATTCTCGAATAAGAATACATTTCCCCCAAATTAGCAGTGGACGTCTTAATTCGTAATTATACATTATCCTTCTAGGCCACGGGCAAATATTTACTACCTGCTGTCCGGCACCAGGATATGCACAAGAAATGCATGGTCATTGACCTGGATGAAACCCTTGTTCATAGCTCATTTAAAGTAAGTGCGGTGAAGAATGTTTTGAGGAATTGCAATCGAGCTTGAGAAAACATTGGTAGACGTTGCGAAATATTTAATAAATCGATTAATGGCATTGTTTAAATTTTTTTCAGCCAATAAACAACGCCGACTTCATAGTTCCTGTGGAAATTGATGGAACTGTACATCAGGTGAGCTTCATTTCGAAATGAGCCGTGTTACCAACTCTTGAACAAAATTTATGCCATTTTTATTCTGTGCACATTATACATTACCATTTCGTTTAATGGGGTTGAAGATGTTTCTGGCATAAGTAAAGTGCTCTCAAGGTGTCTTGTTATTCACGTTTTGCACGTGCTTTTCCAAGGTGTACGTGCTGAAGAGGCCTTATGTGGATGAGTTTCTACAAAAAATGGGAGAACTGTACGAATGTGTCTTATTTACGGCAAGTTTAGCCAAGGTAATTTGACATTTTGCCATACTCTCTACTCGGTTGTTCGCTGCATGCTTTGTTTGCGCCTTTACAGACTCGCTGATGGCAACCAAGCAGTTAAACAGTCAATTAAATAACACATTATGCTGGCGTCGTTTACAGCATAAAAATAAGTGAACTCTTTTTTGGCAGGATGTTTGGGACAGAACCAAACGTGGCGCCAGTAACTCACTAGGTAGAAATGTGGGTCAGGATTTTATGCAGTTTCTCTTTCTTCACTTTTTTTCCTTTTTTGCTCAGCAGTATGTTTACGGTTCGTTTTGTGATTTTCGACTTGCCATACACAAATTGCAGTTGCCCCATTTGCAACGACAAGCGTCATTTGAAGTGTTATTGCCCGTGCAAAAGAATTTGGCTGAACTTTCCTGAATTCCTGACGATTTACGGATTTCTGAAACAGTCTTGCTGTGAAGGAAACATTCACTAAGACCTTTTTTACTTCGACCTTTAGGTTCAAATTCGTAGTTTTGCACGTGGCTTATTAATGTTTGTGCGAAAAATCCAGCCTTTTGTGCTTTCTTCTACTGGTTTCCTGTCGAATTTTTTTTCTACATGGCACTTTTTAGTGTTGTATTTTATAAAAACTTGTATATTGTCAGATACTTTCTCTAAAAACCGAAAATTTAAAATTGGTCAGATCTGCATAGAAAAGGAAACTGTCTTTGTCATTCTAATGGAATTTGTTGCCTTAGCCAGCGTAAAATCAAAAATAAAGCAGTGCGAAATTGAAGTTTAAGGCATGAATTTAAAGGTAATGCAACACCCCTCTGCAACTTTATATGCATGTAGGACATTTCCTTTAATGACTAGTGGTTGAATTTCATTGACCTGGTTCAAGATCTTTTAGATGCCTCAATTAACTAATCTGGTAAAGCTGTAATACGTCTTCAGATATATGATGTATGGGATAATTTTAGATATCTTTGAAGAAAACCAACCTGAGAAGCTTAAAATGAAATTGTAGATGCTAGATTTTACAAAAATGCCTCCATTAAAGTTTAAGATGCAGCTAAATAAATGTGATTAGATTCCATGGGAAATGTTAAGGAGGTTGCATCAATGTTGGTTTGCAAGAGCTGATAATATCAGAATTGATGCTTCATCATAACTGTTTTCTGTCTTTCAGTATGCTGATCCTGTGGCTGACTTACTGGATAAGTGGAACGTTTTTCGTGGTCGCCTATTCAGGGAATCCTGTGTTTATCACAGGGGCAACTATGTCAAAGTAATTGGGCATTGCTAATTATTTTTTTCATTTAAAGTTAAATTGATACCGTAATTGAAAAGTTACATGTATCTGGCTATGTTTTAGAACCTGAGGATGCTGGTTGATTGTCCATTTTCTCTAGTTTAATTAATTTAATTTCTGTGACTTTCAGGATCTCGCAAAGTTAGGCCGAGACCTTCACAAAGTGGTGATTGTCGATAATTCTCCTGCCTCGTACATCTTCCATCCTGATAATGCTGTGAGTATATTCATCCTGTTAAAAGTACCTGTTGTTTTGATTGCTAGCTTTCGTTATTAACGAGTACGATCAAATGGAACGTAATGACATTCATCTCGGCCATTGAAATGAGCAAGTTAACGTTGAACCTGGATTGTTGCTGGTATCCCTGAATAATAGAATGCTGAAAGCGATACACAGCATGCTACCACAATGGGGAATAATTGAGCATACATATTTATAAATCCTCTTTAAACAAGTGAACATGCATAATGAATGAGCTTTGGCGTGCTGCCCTTGTTTTTATTTTTGACTGATAAATTAATTGAAAGGCAAAAATGCTGTTTTTCACATAATGGGACAAGTGGCAAACAATGTGAACCACACACATGCTGATTTACATGAACGTCACACATGTTTTGGATGCACAAAAGGTATAAAATGAAGGAATCCTTTCATAACCTGTATTATATATGCGCATTACATAGTTTATGTAAGAACAACAAAACACATGTGCAAAATTAAGAACGACTTTAAAAAAATAGAATGCTCTTTCTATGCAAAAAAAACGTAATGGCACTGTGTGTCAAATCCAGAACTACCAGAACATATGTGAATGTGTTGCTCCATGTCCAATGTCTCCTCCATTGTGGATTTGCCATACAGTACCATTACTTTTTTTGCATAGAAAGTCTATTTTTTTAAAGT